>CM075852.1:45164738-45387238 GCA_037975125.1 Latrodectus hesperus
GTCGTAATAAAGCAAAGGAGCGGGTGGAGACTGTTCAGAAGGTGGGTGGCACCAAAAGACTTAGGTCTGAGGTTTCAACACCTTCTCCCATCAACACTACCTCCAAAAAGCCCAGGGATGATCATCAACCTGGAACTTTTGCTCAGGCTGTTAAAAGCCATAAAGCAGCTAGTGTGAAGGATGGTTTCCCAACCATCAAACTTAACAAGGAGGATATTGACCCTATACAGCTGGAGATTCTCACCAGGACAGATGAGGTCCCCATAGGAAATCATCTGCCTAGGATTCGAGGCTTAAGCTTAGTATCTGGGGCACTAATTCTCCAATGTGATGACCTTGAAACTGTGGAATGGATTAAAAAATCCTTCCATGGTAACAAGAGTCTGTTTGGTGGTGAGGGGATCAGTGTTCTGGATCCCAGTGATCTACCTAAACCGGTAAAGGTGGCCTTTAAGACAAGGGACACTCATACCAAAGATCCTGCCATATTTCTGAAACGACTAAATAGACTCAACCTAGAGTTGAAGTCTTTAGAATGGCGTACTCTGCAGAAATCTGTAGAGACACATTCTATTAGATGGATCTTCGAGGTTGATAAGGAGGCCTCAGAAGCCATTAAAAAGGCAAATTATGGTGCCTATACTGGTTTGGATTGGGGAACTTTCAAGATTCTCCGGAACCCAAACCAGAAAGATGTACAGAGCATTGAAGAGATGGAAGTTGAACAAGAAGGTGCAACTTCCTCTCAAGTAAGTAAATCCTCTCCTACTTCTAGTAAGGAAAGCGAATTACCCAACCTTGAAGAACTAGATTTAGATTCTGGTTCTGATATAACCCTGCAACCCAGCTCTCCTCTATCTGAGAGTGAGATTGAAAAGGTTTTGCAGGAAACTCAAGTAAGTAAGTAAGTCCCCTACTTATGGAGACTTGGGAGGCAGTGCTTCTTCTTAGCTTCTTTGGGTGCCACAATGGTAAGTATCATCAAAGTAGCACAGATCAACCTTCATCATAGTCGATCAGCTTCAGCTATTCTTAGCAAGAAGATGACTAGGGGGAGGTTGATATTGTTTTAATTCAAGAGCCATGGACTTCCAATGGTTCTGTGTTGGGCCTACATGTTCAGGGTTTTAACATATTTTATGATAAATGTTGTTTGAGACCAAGAGCATGTATTGCTATTAGCAACAAATTAAATGCCCTCATTCTGGTCAATTACCTAAATGGGGATAATGTTGCTGTAAAAGTATCCTGTTTATTGCAAGGAATCAAAGATGAAATTATCTTTATGTCTTCATATCTTCCCTTTGAAGATAAAGACACATTCAATGAGCAAATTGTTAGTCTTTTAGATTATAACAATTTGTGTAAGAAACTCATCATAGGATGTGATGCAAATGCTCACCACACTATGTGGGGAAGTAGTGATTGCAACAAATGTGGTGAGGATCTTTTAGAATACATTTTGTATTATAATCTATTTATTCTTAATAGAGGTAATGAACCCAACTTTATTACTATAAATAGAAGAGAAGTCATTGACATCACTTTATGTAATAGTAAGTGTGCTGACTTTATTAAAGATTGGAAAGTGTCTGATGAAATAAGCTTATCTGACCACCAATACATTAGCTTTTCTGTTTTAGGGGCAAACAGACTAGAGATGGTAGGTAGGAACCCAAAAAATACCAATTGGGGTTCCTACAAAAAGATCTAGAAGATCTTATCAAGGAAGGCGACTTCGGTAAGTTATCTTCGGTAGCAGATTTGGAGTTGGCCGTTGATCAAATGCAACATGCCATTCTCCAATCTTACTATCAAAATTGTGATGTCAGCAATACTTGCTCTCCAAGGTTAGTTCCTTGGTGGTCTAAAGAGTTAAGTTAATTGCAAAGACAGTGTAGAAAGCTCTTTAAAAGAGCCAAAAAGAATTGTGAGTGGTAGAAATATAAACTAGCACTTACCACATATAATAAAGCTATCAGGAATTCTAAAAGAATTCTTTGCGAAACTATTGCATTGACATTAAAACTGTGTCTGCTACTGCAAGACTCGATAAAATAATGTCTAAAGACAGGAACTGCTGTCTAAATACTCTTAAATTGCCAAATGGTAAGTTTTCAGAATCTGGGAGAGAGACTCTGTCTGAACTGTTCAGAGTTCACTTTCCAGGTTCTAACGAAATAAATGATACTCCTAATTTTACACTCCCTACTTCAAATTGTGGTAGAAGTAAATGGGATGTTGCCAAAAGAATCATAACTTATGATCGAACAAGATGGGCAATAATGTCCTTTAAACCTTATAAATCATCGGGAATGGATGGGATTGTACCGGCTCTGCTTATTGAGGGAGTCCAGTGCATTGCTCCAATTCTGTGTAGAATCTTTAGGGCAAGTATAGCCTTCGGGCATATACCTATTGCCTGGAGGCATACAAAAGTAACTTTTATTCCTAAAATAGGGAAAGATAATTACTATGATGCTAAATCTTTTAGACCTATCAGCTTAACATCCTTTCTTCTAAAGGCAATTGAAAAGCTGATAGACAGATATATAGAGAAGTTTACTTAGTGGAAAAACCACTTTCTGACTCTCAATATGCATATCAACCTGGTAGATCCACTGATAGTGCGTTCTACAACCTATCCTTCATTTTGGAAAAGAACTTTAAGGCTAAGGAACTTGCTTTAGCTGTTTTCTTAGATATAGAAGGTGCCTTTGATAAGGTACCCATTGAAACCATTTTACAATCTCTTGCTAAAAAGGGAGTTAATGACACAATCTGTTTTTGGATAGAAAATCTGCTCAATAACAGATTTGTCACTGACTCATTTTTAGGTGAAAACATGATGATCCAAGCCAAAGCTGGTTATCCACAGGGAGGGGTTCTTTCACCCATCTTATGGTGTTATGTTGTAGATTCCCTTCTAGAGGTGTTAAAAAACCAGGCATAACCACCATCGGATATGCAGATGATTTAGTTATAATCGTCAGGGGTAAGTTTGGTGAAACAATCTCCAGCATCATGTCCAGCACCCTCAAACAAGTTGAGACTTGGTGTAAAAAAGAAGGCCTTTCTGTAAATCCTCTAAAAACCACTATGGTAGCCTTCACAAAGAAAAAGAATCCTAATCTGAAAAAGATCACTTTTTTGGTCAAGAATTAACTTGCTCCAAAGAAGTTAAATTCTTAGGAGTATTTTTTGACATGAACTTAAGTTGGAGCAAGCACTTCAACTTTTGTATTGAAAGAGCAAAAAAAGCTTTCTGGTCTTGTAGAAATGCATTTGGAAGAACTTGGGGCCTAAATCCCAAAGTTATTCATTGGATTTACACTATGATTATTTGTCCCATCATTACCTATGGTTCAGTGGTCTGGTGGTTTAAAATCAGAAACGAAACTGCTAAAACAGAATTAACAAAATTTCAAAGGATGCTTTGTGTAGCTATCTCTGGGTGTATTCGTACAACTCCCACATCTACGCTGGAGCTTCTGCTTGGTATGCATCCTCTTTATATGCGTATTGAAGCAGAAGCAGTACTTAGCATGAAGAGGCTTAAAAATACAGGTCAGTGGAAGGAATACTCTAGATTTTTATCCTGGGGAAACCTCAATGCTGACGTAACTAGTCATCCTTTTTATAAGTATGCCTGCTGATTACACGATTGTTAAGTATGCTTTTGATAAGCCTTATACAATCAAATTTCCCTTGAGAGAAGACTGGAATAAAGTTGCTATCAGTGAAAGCTGTATTTACTGGTATACTGATGGCTCAAAAATGAATTCCAATACTGGGGCTGGTATTTGTTGTCCAGCTGATGGCACTAAGTTATCATTCCCTTTGGGTAAATATACAACTGTATTTCAAGCAGAAGTCTTTGCCATTCTTATGTGCAGTAGAATATGCTTGGACAGAAACTATTCTCGTAAAAGAATAATCATCTGCTCTGACAGTCAAGCTGCATTACTAGCTCTACAGAAGTCTACTATAACTTCTGTTCTTGTCTGGGAATGTTATATCACTCTGTGTAAATTAGCTAATAATAACCCCATCACTTTAATGTGGGTGCCTGGGCACTCTGGTGTTCCTGGCAATGAATTAGCTGATGAGCTAGCAAGGACTGGATCAACAACTGACTTTTTTGGTCCTGAACCAGTGCTAGGTATTTCAAAAGAATTGATCAGAAAGAATGTCTTTGATCTCTTCAGAAAAGTTTATGAATTGGCACAATGCCAATGATCAAAGACAAGCAAGGCTATTAAACAGCACGTGCTCTAGCAAAAGGCAACAGGAATTATTAAAGCTCAATAGAGACAGTCTAAGGAAAGCAGTGGGAATACTTACAGGACACTGCCACCTTAAATGACATCTCACGATAATGGGAGTTTCAGATGATCCCACTTGTAGAGGTTGTCATTATATGGAAGAAACTTCAATACACATCTTATGTGAATGTGAAACCTTTTCTGCACATAGATTTGAACACCTGGGTCAGCACTTGATTGAACCTAAGATGTTACAGGAAATTCCTGTAAAATGTCTGCTGAACTTTGCTTCAGCCACTGGTCTCTTCAAATAGGGCTTTCTGAGGGGTATAGTACAATAGACCTATGGTCGCGGTGCTAGGTTCTTTTGGACCACCCTAATTTTAAATCTAAATCTAATCTTGTACTACAAACAAAAAGAACCCAAAGCCAATCAATTCATGCCATTACTCAGCAAGTGTTTACAGAAACAGAGCGACAAGTTATCAGTTTACTGTGTGCAAATGTTTACTCAAAGGTGACCTATTCTCTAACCATCCTGAATGTTGCATTTCTTTGGAATATAGCCATTAGTGAAACAGTTTCAAGAGGTGCACAAGGAGCACAAAAACTGTACTACTCATCAATGGAGTCATTTCCTCTTTACAAATGAGACATTTCAGTAGTACAACAAATTCTAAAGATAATATGATTTGGTGAAAGCTTAGGACACAGTTTCATACCAATAATATCATTGAAAGATATTGTTATGGTCTTGAGAAAGCATTACACTGGACAGAAGAACTGAGCTCTATGTTTTTGACAGAGGTTTTATAACTAGAGATGGCTATTGTAAGGTGGTCCTTTCTCATTTGAATCTGTTCCAAGGTGCTATTGAAGCAAATTTTACTTTACTCATGACAACACATGGCCACATCAAACTGCTGCTGTTTATCAGCTACTAGAAAGGGAGGATATCACTTCGATGGATTTGCCAGCATTTTCCAGATTTAATTCCAACACAACGTGAGTGGGACAGCTTTAGGAAGATTCTTGACCACAAAATTATATTCTTTAGAGAACAGCCAACAAATGAAACAAATGCTGATTTAGGAATTGGGCACTCTTACTTCAAAAACTGTTGGACAGTCTGGTGCTAAGATGAAAAGAGTGGGAAGCAATCACTGCAGTAAAATAAGGTTGGTTGGGTTTTATGGCACAAGGTCCAAAATTGGCAGTAAGATAAGGAGGGCATATCTTATACAAAGAAGTAACTGCTGGTTCTTTTTCTTGGACTGACCATCATTTATAATTATACTATAAGTTCAATATAGCTATTTTTGTTTCTTTCATACCTCATATACTGTATTCATTTTTGAGCAACTCTGCTTTTGTCATTGTTTAAGTTTAAAATCCTGTCTTTCATTTCTAAATTTCATGTATCTCAAATGATTTCTTGAGCAGTTATAACAAAAAAATAGCAGTTACTTAAGTAACTGCTATTTTTTTCACTAGTTTTGCACACTAGTGTGACATTATGAAGACATTCAGATATTTTTTTTATCTATTTCATAGGCATTTTTCAAAACCCAACAAATATTTTTACAAGATAGCTCCCAAATTTATGTTAATGGAAAATAATTCTATTAATAAAACAAAGAATTTCTAACCTTTAAAAATGTACCAGTGATGTGTTCTTAACTTTATTAATTTTCTCATGAATAAGTGGAAGATAAAAAAAAAATTACACAATTACTAATGTATTTTAATCTTCTAAATTTAATTTAAAAAATATTACGAAAATGTAAGGTTTGAAAGCTTCTAAAATAATATTCAATTTTGAACTTTAATTATAATTTAAATATATTATAAAAGATCACATATAAATTCAAACTAGAATTATTTTTTTTAATTTTCTCCTACATTTTTTTAAAATTAATTAATTAAAATAAAAAATAGAGCTTAAAAAATATGTTATACAAATCCTTGATCTGGTTCAAAAATGCCAGTGACATATGATTTAAGTTTTCTATACAATTCAATGAAGTATAAACAATTAATTACAGTTATCTTACGTGATAAATAACTCAATGCATCTATTTCTTATAAAACAATATATAGAAAAGCTTCACATAATATTAAAAATTATCAATAAGAAACTTATAACTGTCAATTGCTTTCTCTTAAATATGGACATATTTTTTATAGAGAAAAATTAGATTTATAGATGCGAGTTGTGGTAATTAGTAGTAGTAATTTTTTTAATTTATTTAAAAAATTACCACTTGATCTCTTAATAAATAAATGAAAATATTTCCTCTTAATTGTAAATCTTTTACTACACAACAATTGAAATAAGATGACATTTTCAGGAATTTATTAAAACTGAATAACATGTGCTAATGGTAAAAATAAAGAATTATTTAAATTCATAATTTTCTGTGCCTCATAATCTTGTGTGAGTTATTTGAGAAGCATTTAACATATAAGGAATGTGATAACAATTTACATGTGGATGACCTAAATGGGTAATTAAATAAAATATATCAATGAAAAGTCCTCAAAATTCTTTGTACATTAATATCCGATTTTAAAAAATTCATATTACTTTTGCAGCATCTTTCATAAGGTAAACAAATAATACATCCATTTTCAAATAACAAACCCACAGCTATTACAGATTTACTATAGAAAAACATGAATGTATTAAAGTGATAAAATAACAGTTTAAAATCAATTTTAAGCAAATTATAAAACAAAGTATTACATATGCACACTCAATAAAAAATAATAGGAGTTACCTTTTCTGTTAAAACATATGCATTAACAATATCCACAATTTCTTCATATGCACCTGGCAAATATGCTCCAGTTTTCTTTACTATCCATTCCTCCCCAGTTACTCGGTCCTTACCATCCCGATCTTTAGTTTCAGCTCTAGCACGAAGCCTTAAAGCTTGATTAGGATTAATAATTGTAGCATTAATAGTTGAAAGAACTTCTACTTCTTTTCGTGGCACAAATGTTCCTGCAAATAAAGTTGGCAAAAATTATAATGCTAAAAATATTCATGGATAGTAAATATTATATTTTGAATAATTAATATAGAAATTATTATGCCTATTAAAAAGTTATTATGATTAACAAATTACCACATAGTAATTTATTTTATTTTGTTTATAATTTGCGTGGGAAGCTTATCAAGTAAATTGTAAGATAAAATAAAATCAATATCTAGAATAATCGAATTTATACTTTAACTTTCAAATGTTTAATCATTGCTATTATTTATCTATTCTAACAGTTGTGCTATTAATATTTAACATATATTAAAATAACAAATTTATAGAAAAATCTAAATCTTTGCTCAGAGCAAAAAAAGCTCATTAATTTATTTTATTCAAATGTATCTTATAACATTAAGTGTGAGAAATTCAAATTTATAAAAATGAATAAGGTACTTTTCAATAATTATTGGTATTATAGGAAGGATATTTTTAGTATTATAATAATAATTTATTTTATTAACATTGTAAGTCGGTTGGTTTATCATTCTACAGTCAGTTTGCTCATGAGGACTAATTTGACCAAGATCTACAATTTAGAATAAATATAGTGACTGAATAAATGAAAGAAATATATCAATAAATATAAATGATTTCTGTGTGTTAAAAATTAAATGATTCAAATCATGTATAAGTTTATTAAAAAAATCTATTCATTCCTAAATTCTCATCTTGTAACACTTACAAAGAAGTTAAAAACACATTGCGAAAGAAATAAAACCAATTTTAAAATATATTTTGTGTGAATGCAATTTCAAATCTTATAACCAGCAAAATTACCCAATTAGCTTGAAAAAACAATAAGCAAATAATTGCTGTAAAACAATTAAGCAAATTTGCATAAGTGATAAAATATACTGTAAAAGTCATTGATTTCACCAACTCAATGATTTTCTGAGTGTTTTTACATGAAATAAATAAGGGTTAAAATAATTAATTAATTTCATATAAAATACTGAGAAAGAATACAATTTCAGTGATATTAATTGAACATAAATATTTTATGTTTTGTTTGTTTGTCGCTCAACTGTCATTTTTTGCACACGAGGGCTAATTAGACCGGGACTTATTTTATGAATGTTGTCATTTAAATTTTTAAAAAATAATACATTATTTAACAATTGAAAAAACAAATATTATTAACTTTCTCCAAACAGTTATAAAAAATTTTCAAGATTAAAAGAACAGATATTAAGTTTTTCCAGAAAAAAGTAAACAGTATTTTAACACAAAAAAAGGTTTAAAAAATGCATAAGTAATAGAATTTAAACATATAGTAGACACTTGTTTTTATAAACTTATATGGCCAGAGATAGTTCTTAAAATTGAAAGTTTGTAACAGAAAATTAATTTTAAAACTTAATACTAATATTTTTTTTACTTTATTGTTCTTTCTTTATAAACAAAATATTAATAAAAAATATTACTTAGTATGCGCTATATAAGAAATACATGCAAAATAAAATTCACACTTCAAAATAATTCAGCAAAATAATGATTCCTATTTTTTCATTTAAAAACCACATTTTAAATACATTCCCCCCCCCTTTTTTATGTAAGACAGCATTTTACTGTTGTTTTGCTCCAAAGTTTACCTCAATCTAGTTAGATGCATTTTTAAGAAAAACAACAGCCATTCATTTGCTAATTTTGCAGACAGTTACAATACTATGTCCTTTTATTTTTGTTTGATAGTTGAAGTTCTTTTTCATTATGTCCTCACTCTTGAGTTCACATTGAAAAACCTCCAAAATGAGATTACATGCAACAATGATTTCCTTTCTCGTAATCATAAATGAGTAACTCAACTTCACTCAAATAGTCAACTAAATGTTCTTGGCTTTTACTAGTTATAACACTCTTTTCTTAATCAAACTTGCATGTCGAAATGACATCGATATTTCTAGTGCAATATCAATCCAAGCACAGATTGATAAGAGCATTACACCTAGAATGTTAATTACATAAGTTGATTTCAAACCATGATTATTCCTTACAAAAGTAACTTTTATATTTGCAATTGAAGAGATTGATTATATTTTATATATATTCTGTAAGACAGAAGTTGGATTAAATGGGAAATATAGTTGTTGGATACAAGGATGTAATGTAAATGCTTAAAAAAATCCAAGGTTTCAACATCAATAGATCAATTAGTTATTCACAATTTAAAAGATTTACAATTCTTCAATAAAACATCAATCCAAGTTGCGCAAACATTATTTTAAAAAAATCAGATAAAAAATAAACACAAATGAATATACATTAAAATGAGCTTGCAAAAGAAATTTTTTGAAATTTTAGTTCATAAATGGTGATTAAAATTATCATTGTGTCTATGGATCCTTCTTGGAGATCAGTTATTAGCTTGACAAATCAAGAGAGTTCAGAAGAACAAGTGTCTACTGCAATATACTTTTGTTTTAGCAAAAGTATATTGCAAATTTCTAAGATTAGAAATTAAACTTTCTTTCAAAATGAAACATTACAAATTACCAGGTCCTTCAAAAAGCCATTCATCTCCAGCTACTCTCCTTTTATCTCCATCTTCAAAATCTCGGATAGCTTTCAATAAAAGTGCACTATTTGACTCAACTACAGTTAGAGGTGAAACCTCCTATTTAGAAAACAAATATAAACAAAAAGAAGACATTAGTAAAAATAGCAGTTTCATACGCGTTACATTGTTACATTAATACAGTGTTACATTTAATTTCATCTTCTTAAATTTATATATCAAACTATGCTTATAATTAAAGAAATTATCTGATTTTAAAATAATAAAAATCCATAGCATACAATAAAGTATAACACAACTAAGTGCAACATAGATTTAAAAAAAATCAGTTTTTAATAGTGTTTAAAAAGGAAAAGAAATATTTATGTGTATATTGAAAGTAATTTTAAGAGAGCACATAAAAGAATTAATTATTAAAGTTAAATGATGGTAAATTAAATGATTTTTTAATATTATAATGTATTATTAAAAAATATTTATTATAGTGTATATGAGAAGTAAAAAAGTAAGTTAAAAAAACATATATAATATCAAAGATAAATATCTGGCATGATTATTTTTTATGAATATTCAGTTTCTTAGAAAAAAGATAGTAATAACTTGAGAGTTTTTTAATTATTTCTTATGTTTTTTAATTATATTTATTCTTTTAATGTTTCTAATTACTTTATTCAATGGGAAAAAATATACATAAAATAGTTAAATGTTGTTGTTGTTACTAATGACACTTGAACAAGCCAATCTCGCTATGCCTTGGCTATGCGAATTTAAGTCAATTGCGTCTTTTGTTTAATCAGAGCACCATGAAGGTGAAAGTACGACTTTTGCTCTTCAAATCCTCTAATAGATGCCACCACCAGAGAATCCACTTCCTCAATTTTGAAATTGATCTGAAGGGGGAGGAAATTTCTCCAGACCATTGCACCCATGGTAACTGCTCAACAACCGACCACAGGACCTTCGATTCCACAGATTTAACGAGCACGTGTATCGCATGTACTCGGTGGGTCTTTGGCGGCATTGGGAATCGAACCCCACTCTTCCGGATAGAAGGCTGATACCCTTACCACTAGGCTACCATGGCCCCAAATAGTTAAGTATAATTGTTTTAGAAAGATTCTCTTATACAAAATATACTTAAAGTAATCACAAAAATTAATAATTCATGGCTATAAAAATTAACAATAAGAAAAAATTACCAGATTGTATTATATGCTTGTTAGCATTTTTACTATCAATGATTACAAGGTAAAAAAATACTTTTTAAAAAGACGAAAAAAAATTTTAAAACATTGAAAAATATAAATTTTTCATAACAGATTTATATAGTTAACTCAAAAAATCATATTCATTTAATTTGATAACACAATGATCTCATGTTTTCAAATGGTGAGAAATATAAAGAAACTATAACAAGAGAAAATTTTGCATACATGCAAAAATAGTTAATTATTATGAACAGTGCTCACCAGAAAAATTTTTCCGTAAAACAATGCTATGATGAGCAATGTATACAACACATGAATATAAATTGCTTCGATAAACATACACAATGAATGCCTGATTTTAGAAACTTGTAGAGAGCAATAAAATATACCTATAAATTGAAAGTTTGTAAAATAAAAATGTAAGGTCTGAAAACTATTTTTTAACCAAAATAATCCTTTTATATAAATAAAGTACCATTGAAAAACAATTTATTATGCTCAATATAAAAATATTAAGTTCTATAAATAGTTGAAAATATTTCTCCATTTTTCCGATGAAAAAAACGTTTAGTACAGTTGATGCAGTCCAGACAATATTGAAGAAGCTCCAGAAAGTGAGAAGGCTTGAAAGTCATTACTGGAATGAATGTTAGAAAGAGAAGGGCAACTAAAAAGATGTTCACAAAGAGAAGAACATAAGTTAGGTATCACAGAGCACAGAGGTAAAACGGCCAGATTAATTTAATATAAATGGGATTGCAAATAGTCATGTCCAAAAATAATTCTAAAACAAGTAACACACTCTGTCCTAATGGTAAATAGTGATCAGTATGAGGACATGTGTTGGATGCAATAAAATTAAGCACTTCCAATAGATTTCTCTTGGCACTTCCAATAATTTAATACTTTTTTTGGGGCAACAAAAATCAACATTTATATAATATATATTTATTCTTCACTTTATCAATAAATTTTACTATATTTTCAGAACAATTAAAGTGGTAAGAATTTCTATCAAATTTGTGACTTTTCCTTCACACACTTTGATTTGTGATAGTACTGAATTTGATGAGGACATAATGGTATTTTTCATGGCATATATATATGTATATCACTACAACAAATAAATTACATACAAAAAATTGGAGTGCAAGCATTTATAGACTAGAATCTGCACTTAAAAATCAATAACTTAATTATTCCTAAAAATGAAAAATTTTTGTTTTTTTTTCTTTGTTGCTCAATGACCATTTTTTGCACACTAAGGTTAATTAGACCAGGATCTACAGGTTAACGTGGATTCTGAACAACAACAAACAACCCTACTCAAGGTGGAATTTGAGCCCACAAACTAGAAATGTGTAAAGTTGAATGCTGAAAAATATTTCACATTAATAAATATACATTGTTGCATTTGAAGGTAAGGATAGTTGTTTGTTCTCAAATTTATCTAATGGAAACCTTTAGTTCCAAATACCAACATAACTAATAAGAAAGCTAAACTTAATGATACTCAGCAAAAAAACAGCATTATTTATTTTCACAGCAGAAATTTCATATTTTTTAATGGATGTTATTTTACTCTTTTTATAAAATTAAAATTCCCAGAATGATAAAAATTGCACTCATGTGCTTTGCTTAAGGAATGAGTAAAATTCTTTTATAATTATATTTCTTATATAGTAAAATTCTTACATAATTATATCTTTTTTAACATTTTATACAAAATAGAGCCGCCTAACTTATCTAATGGTCAGTGTACCTGACTGCGGATAAGGAGGTCCTGGGTTCGAATCTCGGTTTGGGCATGGATGAACTTTTTCTTTCTATCTATCCTGTCTTTGTCACTTCTATGTATGAATGAGGTGTGAATGGTTGCCTACACTATACACAGGTTCCTATGGCATGTGTGTACTGAAGAAGTTGGACTCCATACCAAATATGATTCAGTTGGAAAAATGGAGCAGGGCACCATATTGCCAGCCTAGCTGGCATACGACAACAACAACAACACAAAAAAGAATTGATAAATAAAAAAATCAAAGTCAAGCTTGAAATAATTGAAAAAAATAAATATAAAACTTGAAAAACATTTCATAAATTTTTTATAAAGTTTTTTTTGTAGAGTGTATGGATTTATACACACAAAACAATATATTACATTAGATTAACATATTAATAAATATTTAATAACAAACTTTAGAAACTGTGTACATCCTTTTTATGCTGATTTCTGAATAAAATTAATTGAGCATTGTTTAATGTACTAATATCATTTTAAAAAAAAACGGAACTGATTGCTCTGCTAACCAATTCACAATAACTGTCCAGTTAACACAATTTTTTTTCAATTTAGAATGAATACAATAATATTTAACAGAGCAAACTTCTTTGGAAATAAACTTTAATTACAACTAATACATAATGATTAAAAAAAAGACATTTAAAATTTAAATGCTTTGTTTATAGCATTAAGAAGTGTAACTGGTATACTTTACATATTCCAAATAAAAGAGAAACTGTAGACAATAAATATTAAGATAATTACATTTCATAGAATGAAATTTGCTTAGAATTAAAATTATAAGACATATAAATTAAAAAAAGTTTGAATTTCTAACAAATTTGAAAATTTAATAAGACATTAGTTTTGAAATATAAAATATGAATTTCCATAGACCTTATTTTTATTTATAAAATTTAAAACTGAAACAATAAGTTTAAAAAAAATTATTTGTTCCAAATTTCAACTTTGCATTTCAGTATTATTTTCATTTTATAGTATATCATGAAATTTATTATTATAAAGAAAACAATATTCAATGAATTGAAGAATTTCTTACAGAGTGCATAACTTCACCAGGATATAATGGAAAGGGATCTTGTTCCAAACGTACTTCTAAATCAGCATGCCTCAATTTTATTTGACCAGCATTATCATAAACTAAATCTTTTTCCACATTGCGAACAACTGGATTGCGAATAATGCAATAGTGGCATGGAGGTATAATGATCATCTTTCGTGGTTCAAGAATCACACTAAATTAAAAAGAAATTTTTACAAAAAAAGTAGTCATGAAAAAAATCCTTATACCAAAATGTACATTTTTTTATTATTTTTACTTTCTTAATAGATTACGCTTTCATTAGTTAAGGAACAACCTTTTAAAAAAAAGATAAAAATTTGGTATTTTATAATAAATACCTATAAAAGTAATAGTTAATAACTTTCAGAGGTATTTTTTTATAAATTTCATTATTATTAATTAAAAATATAATTCTCTTTTTTGCAAGTTCTCAAAAAATTTCTTGTACACACAATTATCCAAATACATTTTTATTTTCTTCATTAACATATCTTAATGCTTATTTTAATGATAAAATTTAATATAGACAACCGATATATATATTAAGAAAATAATTTAAGTTTTAAGTGGAATTTTAATAAAAATTTTTTTAAAAAAATTATACATTAAATAGAAATTGTTAAATTTTAAAATAATATATACAGCTTGATATAATTTGGATGAGTAAGATCAGCAAACTCAATAATTTCAAATTTATGATGTATGAATAAAATTATATATCATGCCCTGAGTAACATTTAAAAAATGGACTTATAACTCAGTATCAACAAAAATTGCCAGATATCAGAACATTTCATGCATATATAAAGAAATTGTAACATAATACATAATATAAAATAGTTAAGGTTACACATTTACTAATTTTTATCCACTGAATAAAAATTACTTTGAATTCCTAAAAATTAGAAGGTGTTATTGTGACTGCTATTAAACCCTATACAAGTTTAGAACAGCTATAAGAGATCTGTGGGTAAGACAACATATCTAACAAGTTTTCTCCGTTTTGTCTAGTGTTGTTGCATTCTCCCTTTAACCAGTAAAGCTAGACTATGTCCATAACGTTGAACACCCCCAAAAAATCAAGCACCATCAAAGGATCATTATATAAACCATACTTGGATAGCCCCAGGCACTCAAGGATATGTTCTGGCGTAGCTTGTTCAGTGGAACTGTTGGTACAAGTCTTAAAAATTTTGGTGCCATCAGAAAATTTTAATGATCTGAGATGACAACTTTGAAAGCAGGCAAGAGCAGTTTGTTCCTGTCAGTAGAAATTCTATTAATGTTAAAAATTTTTAAGGTACTTGGAGATCATAAAATACTTGTCAAACCAAGCCATCTGCCTAAACTTGGAACGTGAACCTTTTTAGACTGTGTGATGACTGATGCAGTATCATGATAAAAAGAGGGTGCCCTATTCATAGATGGGGAAAAATTGCAGCCTCTGTTAGTCATGAGACCAAAGCAGCTAGAGGTAGAGGACTGCATTAGCTGTTTTTGGTATCCCATCAATGGGGACTTGTCCTGTATGGTGACCCTACTACCAGTTAAACTACTACCAACATAGCTCCCATGATAGCCTCCCAGTCTTGTGCTTTAAGGCAGCACAAGGCAGACCAGAGAAAACTTGAATTGCTGTGTAGTATGATTGTAATTACTACTGAAATATCTCTTCATTTTTAATTTGTATATTTAAGTTAGGAAATTTTATATTCTTATGACATCAGAAAATACAAGAACTCAATAGAACATTTTCTTGCATTTTAAAATTACAAAAAGAATGATATATTATTGCTAAGTTTTTCCAAATTCAACAGCCTACTTTTGAGTGTTTTTTAGAAACTATTATTATTTTACTTAAAAGTTAACATGTTGAATGAAAAGTTTAAAAGTATGGGGCACAATAACAAAAGAAATTTTACAATTAAAATAACATTGATTATATTTTTTATGTGTGTGAAAATATATTACCCTCATACTTTGCTTTAAGATCCCCACACATTCTGTAAGTCAATTTATAATTTCTAAAGATATTGTAACTTCAGTTTGATAATTTGTGATAATTTGCACTTGTTTTCACAATATAACATTCATTACACTTTACAGAAGTAGCTAATCTACATCTTTTTAAAGGAATTTTTGAAAATTGATAACATTTTAGAATTATTTTGTTAAATATAATATTTGAGAAATATGAAGTCCAAAGCATTTTGTTTATGAAATACCCCAGATATTTGTAAGCAAAGATCCAATTTGCAGATGTAAATTTTTCTTTAATTCTTTCTCATTGGCTACTAATTTTTGGGTGACATAATTCGTGGTAAAAATTCTTTAATCATTATGGCTTCACAAAAAAGTTGTCTTAAAAAATAAGACAGATGCGTAAAATTTTAAAACTTAGGGATAAAAAAGTTAGAAATTCCATAAATTTATACATTTTCTTTTACACTTAAAAATTATATAAGAACATAAGTATAATCTCTATAAAACTAATTTTTTAAATTAGAAAACAAAATAATTTTAATGTAAAACTGTGCTAGTAAAGAATTACAAAAATAAATACTTTGAGGAAAATTACTTTATTCATTAACATTAAAACAAAAAATATATGTAAATATGGAATTGAATGTACCGTTCATTTTCATGTCTCACATAAGTTTTTGGTCCAGCTTCTACTCTAGTAATATTAGCTGTTTGATCAAGGACATGCATATAATAGTATGGAGGAATACGATATATGCTCTTTTCCTTAATCTTCTCTGAAGATTCACTGGAATCCTTTGAAGTACCCATGCCTAGTAATAATAAAAGATAAGATTTTTGTAAGGAGCATAATGCAAGGAGCTGAAATATAACAAATTTAATTTGATAAATAAATCTATATGAAGCATATCTGCTTCAAATATATTTTATATTAAGAAAGTTTATCTAGATCCAGTGTTTTAAAATAATTTCTTTAAAATAAATTTCTCTTTGAAACTTAAACTAAATATTTGACACACACAATTCATTATTTTAAAAATAATAATATTTCTAAATTCCAAAACTTATTAGAACTTTGAATATGAAGGAAATAATCCCTTGTCATATAATTATTAAAAAAATAAATAAATAAAAAATAAAAAATCTGACACAAATAACCTCTTTACATTAATTATCCCATGCTCTTGAACAAAATTCTTTTTAAAAGCTAAAGTTGTGTTGATATTTAGATTGTATTAAACTTACATTACATTCACATCTACAGGTAATATTTCTAAACGTAAGTAAAACAAATTATTTAACCAGGAAATTAAATCAAGTTCATAATTTTTTGAAGAATAATGAATTTTTAGGTATGCAATCTCAGCATCTTAATTATTAAAAATCATAATTATTTTCAAATTATTCTCCGATTTTTTCAAATTATTAATCAAATTATTTTCAGATTTTTTACTGATTATGTTTGACTAATCACTAAGTATTTTACATATAGATAATACATAATGAATGTAAATAAATTATATATTTAAGTAAATTGTAGTTTATTAAGAGCATTATATTAGCACTGTATACATCCAACATTCTTACAGCATTGATTATATAACATGTTTATAAAATATTTCATTTTAAAAATTTATGCCTGTTAATTAAATTAGTTTTAAAAAGCATTCATACTAGTTTTTTTAAAAATAGAAACTACTATAAAGACAATTCAGATTAACAAGAAAATTAGAAATTAGCTCGTTAACAAACCAAAAGAATATTATAAATACCCTAAAGAATTTTAAAAATAAACTTTTCTAGATAGTATATAAAAGAATTAATTTTAAATATATAGCAAAAAAAAAAAAATTTTTTTTTCAATGAAGACTATTCTCAATTGCAACACTGGATTTCAGTCAAAAAAATGAGCAAATTAGAAATTAATTTGTATTTTAACAAATTGTGGATGGTTACAGAAAATAAATAGAAATCAGTAAAACAGCACTTCAGGATGTGTGAATCATTCTTTTTTTTATTTTACAACAGCAAATTCATATAAAAACAATTTTATGAATGTATGATGAAAAAAAAAAAAAACTAAAAGTTTAATGAATATTAAAATAGCAGTGAAGCACAGCACAGAAAAATTCTCACATAATTATAGAAAACCAAATGTAAGAAAAAATTAAATTTTAAAACACTTTAAACTGCATAAACACCGAAATCTTTTATAATAGCTTAATGAGAAGTATCACAATTTTCTATCAAAGCAATAGAAATCATTTAAATGAATCTTCTCTTTCTCAAAAAATATATAAATTAAAAGGAGTTATCAATAAGGTAAGTCAGTAATGAGATTTGAATGTTACATGGAATTAGAAATACCCATCAGATAGTTTGTCACTTTAAGATGTAACAGTTATTTTTGAATTTCAAACAGAAGTTTTTCAGTTTGACTTGGTTGACATTCTACAGCCACTTTTTGGACATGAACCAGGATCTACAGTTTAAAGTGGACTCCAAACTACAATCCATGCCTGAGGTGTGAATCAAACCCACAACTTATTGAAGCGAAAAAGTGCTAACCCTTCAGCTGCTAATTCAGCGAATTTTTACTTAAAATTGGAAAAATTGTAATATTAATTCAAACTTTTCCTATTAGAATATTGAATATCTAAAAAAAAAATATTTGCATCATGTGTTTCTCTCATTTAGCAATACAGTTATTGAGCATCAGGTGATGTATAAGAGTAAAATATAATATCCCCTCAAATATATTTAAAATCCAGAACTAGTATAATGATGAATAAGATTGCTATTTAATAGTTTTACTTCATATCATCTCTAAACATTAATTACAATAGTATAGTATGTATACAAGCACGATTTATTCATTATGAAAGAAAACACCATGCCATTTAAGAGCCCATCTTTCCTCTCTTCACTGCATTACAACAAATGCAAATACTTGTGATTTACAGCCAAAGGTAATCAAAACATGGACGGACATTCTGCAGTGTAATGGTCAAAGTCGAAGAATTTGTAAGGATAGTAATAGTTGGGTTAAAGATAGTATTATTTGTGGTACCTAAAAAAATGTGGCAAAAAATACTATCAATCCCCTATGCCTATTACACTTATCTTCATATATAATGCAATAACAGGATAAGTGTAATTACTAGCATCAGTCATTTTCTCCAGCATTCTAAGATATATTTGCATTACCATTGATTAGTTAATTATGTCATATTGAAAACTTCTTGGAAGAATAATCTATCTCTGAAGACAATTTTGTGGATGAAATAAGAAATATTTTGGAATTCCAATAGTTTTATTCTATAAAGCATACTGCAGTTTCACACAAAATGTAACACACTTTAAAAATGACTATTTTTCCCACCTTAACTTATTTTTCAAGTAGGATTGTAATCTTCTGTATAATGTATAAATTATTAATATTATAGCCTTTTCTTGTATATATAGATGAAATTTCAATGCTAGAATATGCATTACGTATGCAATATACATTATATATATTCACACACATCAATTTAAAATCATATCATAATAAGTATATTTTTGCTATGTATTAATTTAGTAAAACTGTTAAATATTTCAGTCATAATTGCTGTTACAAAAATAATTTCCTAGTCACTATGTTAAAATTGATTTTATTCCAAAATAAGAATTTATCAAATTAAGAGATTATGGGTAAAAAATGCACAGTATTTTTTCAATGGAGAATAATGGAATTTTATAGTATTAAAATTATATAATTTGTTTTAATTTGCAGTCATTCAGCACAAAAATAAATCTCTGGTAGAGCCCAACTCAGGACTAAGTACAGGGAAGCATAGTGATGCAACAACAAAAATAAAGATGCAATCGTTTTTTGCACATATCCTATAAATATTGACTAAAGAGCTCAATATTTAATGTCCATATATTTAACTGTAAAATTAAAAAAGAGGATATAAAATGGATCTTAAATAAGCAAAATATAAATGAGACAGTAAAATAAAGCTTAAAATATGTACCAAAAGCAGCAAACATAAAAATCTATCTTGTATTTGTCTATTTTGAAAGTATTAAAAAACAGATACAAACATCATATATATATTACATGATGTTTGTATCTGTACAGAATAGAATGTGATTGTTTTAGCCACCAATATGTTAATTTTATTAAATACTTTTCATTTAAATAGGTTTTCTTTTTTACATTTAAATAATAAACTAAATAATTCCTTTATGCTAAGTTATTTCTGAAAATAAAGAGTGCAACAATATTTTAATCATGTGCTTTAAAATTTTTTTGTCTTAATCATACAATCATTAAATATGAATAATATGAAACAATGGTTCAATTCAATGGAATTTCACACAGGTAACCTTTTAAAATTTAAAAACAATTTCTCTCATCAAACTATTAACTAGTATTTGAATAAATTTTTATATCTCTAGATGAAATGATTTATGATTGTTTTACAATACCATTGAAATGAAAGTTGCAATTACAAAGTATTATTCCAAATTGAAATTTAAAGGCAATCAAATAAACTGTTAATAAATGCAAGCATTTTCTTAGTTTCCACTATTCTTTTAATGTTATTGAACTACTCCTCTTTCTAAGGATTATAAAGAAAAAAATTTATTCCAAAAACATAAGCAACATTTTAAGAACACTTTTTACAAGACATGGTAAGCATTATAGTCATCCAGAGAAGAAATTTATAGGGGTAAGAAAATGACAAATCATTAACATTTGGGAAAGAAACATAAAAGTTCCTTTTATTTAAATTTACAGAAATACTACAGATTTGCTCTCTAATAACTACTTTTAATTAAAATTATATTATATGAAAATTTTTAATTTAAATTAAAATAAAATTGCTCCAGGTAGCAAAAATAGCATAACTTTAATTTTTTTTTCTTCACTTTAAAAAATATCCCTTATTATATACTTTCTTATGACAAAACTAACTAGAATTTAAAACTATAGCACAAAAGGATTCTATTGTGTTTAAAATATGAATGCATTTAAATCTATGATAAAACATAAATTAAGAGTATGACTAAAGTTATCTTTTATTATATATATAAAAAGTTAAATATTTTTATAAAACAGTAATTTAGTTTTTTTGCATATGCATATTTAATCTTTTAATAGGGTCCATAAAAGACATTCATATATAACAATAATTAAATGATAAATTTCTAGCATTTTGCATTTTTTAAATAATTAAAAAAAGTACTTGAAAGTATTAAAATACACTTATTTAGTTTCAGAATTTTTGCATTAATTCAACAAAATAAACATCTTTCGATTTTTAATGCTAAAAAGTTGTTATAAAAATAATTTTTATTTAAATAATCATCTACATGATGGTTTATTTCTATAAATTATAATAAGTATTATGTATAAAATTTTTCTTTTGTCAAAAATGAATTGTTACCATAAGATCATTACCATCAACTGACACTATATTAAAACCAAACTTTTATAATTCAAATCAAAATTTTAATATATAAAATTATTTATATAAAATAAAATATATTTTAAAAAATATTTGCATATTTTATACTCCGATTTTTTAAAGTAAATGCAAATTAAAAACTCAGATTAATTTCAAGATTAATCTGAGATTAATTTTAACTTAATAACAAAAACTCAAATTAATTTTTTTTATACTTCCATTGTCTTCCTGGATGTTTTCCTCGCTAAAATTATTTTTTATTAACAAAGAGCAGTACTTTTTTAGTGCAATAAGCAATAATACTCAGTTTCACATAAGCATTTTATACTCTACGCATAATGATTGGCGATATTTTTAAACTCAGAATCATATGACAACAGAATTGTCTATATGAAAATACTTCACTAACAGTTTTCAATAAAATTGATTGTTGAAATAAAATAAAGTAAATACTTGAATCTTCGTCAAAACTTACTTTTTTTATAGAAAAAAATTGAGAAAAAATCAATAACAAAACAAAAAGTAAAAAAAGTATTAGAAATGACAAAAATATTTATTAAAAAATTTTAAGCAAATCTCTTAAATGCCAAATATTCGGTATAATTAAAAACACGTTTTTTATTTTTAAAAAAATTACAAAAATAAACTTTGTTAAAACATTTTGACAATCCACGGTAAGATATAACTATAGCAGACGATAATTTGCTCTTGTCAAACAATTTGTACAAACATTAAATTTTTTTTAAATTTTCTTAACAAAAATTAGAAAAACACATTTACATAGTTAGAAATATAAAAATAAATTAAAAAAGGAATGTAAATTATTTTAAAAAACATATTTACATTGATCGAAAAATTTTTGAGCTAGTAGTTGAGCCCTAGTTCATTATTTAGCTCGCAATTGTAGGTGGTGTGAGTGTTCGATACAAACATCGATATTCTCATACTATTTATTATTCTGCTTCGGTTATTTAGTTTCGATTCAAACGGGAGGGTGATGTCATATAATTAGTAATGTGTATTATTTAGTAAGTAAAAAGATAGAAGACAACAATCATGACATTTACTCTTTTATTGTTAACTTTTGAATAAGAAAGGTGTATAATTGTACATTAAAATATGCTACAAATATACTTTAAATTATAAAAATTTTGAATTGCATTTGATAAGTATGCTATTTTCTAAACAGTTAAATATGAGTCTTAACATTATTATGTTTTAAATTTATAACCCCTGAATCAATTATATGCATATAAATTATGAAAATTTTAATTGCAATTAATTTCTGTCCTTGAATGCATTTAAAAAAAATTACTTCAGGAAATTTTTAGACTTTATGAATTTGTCATGACTTGAAAAAATAGATTTATATTCAATATGGGAGAGAGAAATTTTGATGATAATTTTTATGAAATATTATATGATTTCAGTTTTATAGATCCATCATATGAAATAAAACGTATTGAAAATAAAACTATTATACGTGATCTGAAACCTACTTTAGTTCCAGTTCCAGGCTTTTGTTTCCTAGGAAGAACTCAACAAAATAAATCAGCATATATAAATATTTGTCATGCTCTTGAACTACCAAACTGCAATGTTTATAACTCAAGAATACACACTACCAATCATGGAGATGAATCTTTTCTAGGCTTTAACCTTTATTTAGATGATGAACGTGTTGATAAAGATGACAATGGTAAAGTTTGTATTTGTTACGATGGAATCATACAAACTGAATTCATGGATGCCATTTTATCACATAGTTGTCGTGACCAACGTTTATATTATCTTTATCAAACAGCATGCAAAGCAATTTATGATAAATACAATATTCGGCTTGAACGAGAAGTTGAGCTTTTGAAAAAATTTTATCATGGAACAATGCCAGAATCTTTTAGAAACGTTTATAAAAGGCTTGGTGTTAAAACAGAAACAGATGAAGAAAATAATAAAAAACCGTTTTTTTCTGATCCTCTTAAAATAGTAACATTAATAAGAAAATTCTATACAGAACGAAAACCAGAATTTGATTTAAGTCATCCTTCTGTCAAATATGAACTACGTCAATTTCCTTCAAATGAAGAATTCAAAGGTTTCATACTTCAAGTTATTCTTCCGTATTTCTCTTTCTTGGACCCAAGAGATGTAAAGCTTTTTGCTTCTCAAAGAAAAGTTATCATACGAGAAAATAAAACTAATCATCAATTTTATTTTTATCTTCCAAAATCTGTATCAGTTATGGACTGTAGAGTTCATTTTCATGAAGGAAAAATTTCTATTTATTTACCACGCATTAATCCTGCATCTGGTCGTACTATGGGGCAATATAGGAGAAGACCTGAGCCACCACGGGTAGTAACACCACAAGAAAATCCTTCTCGATCAACACCTTCCCAAATGAGGCATCATCCTGATGTATCTTCTTCTCAAGTTACACATTCTCAAGTAGTTCCATCCCATATTAATCATATTCACTCAGAATCTTCCCAAATGTCTCCTCGTTTATCAGTTAATTCTCATTATCCAGGAAGCCATTCTAAAATTGATAATCATGACGGAGTTTCTTCTCACATGAATAATTCTCAAACTAATGTTCAACCTGCTCATCATCAATCACAAAGAATTCATTTCCAATCAAATGCTTCTCATTTACCTCAATTACAAGATTCTAGAGATTCTCAGTCACAAGTAAATAGACTTCAAGGAGTTAATACTCATATGCCTCCATTACCAGTACCTCTTTCTCATAACAATCAACAAGTGTCTTCAACTCACATTCAGATAACTCCTTCAAGAATAGAGCATCTGCAGCAATCTACATCTCAAGCAAATCATAATCAAAATGCTCCTCTTCATTTGTCACGCTATCAAACAGGCTCAACAATAATAGATCATCATGTAAATCCTTTACAAATAAATCGCAATCTAGCACCTTCTTCCCAAATGAATCATCATCATCTAGATCCTAATCATATCAGGCACCATCAAACAGCCCCTCCACGTATTGGGCATCATCAAGCAGCTGGTACACAGATGGCACATCAAACTCCACCTCTTCAGATGACACATCAGTCAACTCCTCCACAGATGACACACCATCAAATAGCTCCACAAATGGCTCATCATCAAACAACTCCTTCACAAATAGCACACCATCAAACAACTTCACTGCAAATAACACACCATCAATCAACTCTTCCACATCAAGTAACACCCCAAAAGATAGTTCATCAAGCAACTCCTACACAAATGGGTCCTCATCAAACAAGTCCTCCACAAATAGGTTCTCATCAAACAAGTCCTCCACAAGTAGGTCATCAAACAAGTCCTCCACAGATAGGTCATCATCAAACAAGTTCTCCACAGATAGGTCATCATCAAACAAGTTCTCCACAGATAAGTCATCATCAAACAAGCTCTCCACAGATAGGCTGCCATCAATCAAGCTCTCCACAGATAGGCTGCCATCAAACAAGTCCACCACAAATTGTCCATCATCAAACAACCCGTACACAAATAAGTCATCATCAAAAAACCCCTTCACGAATAAATTATCATCAAACAAGCCCTTCACAAGTGGGTCATCATCAAACAACCCCTTCACAGATAGCCCATAACCAAGCAACTCCTGCTCAAATGAACCAACTACAGATGGCATCATCGCATTTAGCACATCTTCAAACAGTTCTATCCCAGCAAGTTCATCTTCAAGCAGCTCCTTCTTTATTAGCTCGGTTGCGAGCTACCCTTTCTCAAGTTGAACAATTACAAGCTGGGAATGTACAAGAATCCAGCGAGGAATCTTGTTCTTTACCAAAATCACAAATTCAGACAATTAATTTATCACAAGCTTCAACTCAAAATACTAATCAAGAAAAAGATTCAAACCATACAAATTCTATACAGATTGCTGATCTTCAAGCAGCTCTCAATGAAATATCTGATCTACAAAAAGCTCTTCTTGAGGCAGCTAATTTTCAAGTAGCAAATCTTCAGGCTGCTATTCTTCAAATGACATCACAAAACGATGATCATCAAACTATAACACCTCAAACAGAACAAATTAATAATCCTGATCCAGTTAGTTCTCACACGCCACCTCTGGAAAATGAAACTCGTTCAACTTCATTTCCCCCAACACCTTATTCCCAAACTGATACACAGCAGATAGTAAATTCACCTTTGGATCCTGTTGTACAGCGAGCATCCTCACCTTAAACTCTGCTTCAATTTAGAAAATATTAAAATCATTGTGGCTTCTGAAAATTTACATTTTCAGAAATCAAAATTATCTTAATTTTTATAAGAAAATTCTATTTATGAAAAGAAGTGCATTTAGGATGAAGACTTGATTCAGGACAATATCGCAAAGTTTTGTTGCAATAAAGTTATCAAAACTTATACATTTAACTCTCTAAATTATAATAGGGAAATTTAACAATGTACTATTGAGCTTTATAAAAATAGATAGAGATTGCAGTATGGTTTTTAAGTAATGTATACAACTTACTTACAAAACAAAAATGACTAAAAACTTTTCTTTGTAGAAAAAATAAAAACATAGCTTCCCAAAATTATTTTCTGCGATTATTTATTGATTATTCATATAAATGTTTTTTTCTTCCTTTGGAATTTTTTAAAGAAATTCAACAGACAATTCTTTCAAAATCAATTTTAAGAATATATTATAAAAAATTATATATTATTGAAAAGTTATGTTTGATGGATTCTTAGTCAGTGTTTTTAATGATAATCTTTTAGATCGATAAAGACTGTACCTTGTGTAACTAACAATAAAAATTGTACTTTAAATATTTTAATATGTACATATTTAATAACATACTATAAGAAAAGGATATTTCTATAATTTTTTACAATAACAAAAGTGCACTCATTTCAGTTCTAAAAGTATTTCTGTTTAACATTATTGCAAAAGTTTGTGTTTTGATTAAAAAGAGCTTATTTGCAATTTATTATTATTCATATAAGTGAACTTTTAGTTATTTTTGTGCAAATTGAAATAGCTACAATTCAGGTTTAAAACATACTTTAATTAAAAATGCAATTTAATAAGTAATAAAAATTTACTCAACACAATTTGAGATCATTTTAAAATTTTTAAAGTATTCAAAGCAGTTGAATACTTTAAATACACTACTGGCCATTAAAATTGCTACACCAAGAAGGAATGCAAATAACAGAATGATATTTATTGGACACATACATTATAGTAGAAAGAACAAGTGATTAGATTTACAGGAAATTAGGATGTATAGATCTTGAGAAATCTACCCAGAGCAGCCACCACTGCCTGCAATAACAGCATTTATCCCCCTAGGCATCGAGTCAAATAGAGATTGTATGGCATGTACGGGTATCTCAGTCCATGCAGCTACAACACTATGCCACAGCTCATTGACAGTAGTGGATGGTGAGTGATGACGTGTCAATCGCTCGGCAACCATTGACCACATGTTCTCAATTGGTGACAGATCAGGAGAACGTGCTGGCCAGGGTAACAGTCGAACCTGTTCTGTATCAAGGAAGTTCAGAACAGTACGGGCAACATGCAGTTGTGCATTATCCTGTTGAAACAAAGCATTAGGGAGGGCTCGAAGACAGGGCAGAGCCACGGGCCTTAACACATCGGAAATGTAACAGTTGCAGTTCAAAGTGCTGGTAATGGGAACAAGAGGTGATCGAGACGTGTATCCAATGGCACCCCATACCATCACTCCAGCAGATGGGCCAGTTTGGCGATGTTCAATGCAAGCTGGCAATGCTCGTTCTCCACAATGCCTCCAATCATGAATGCAGCCATCATGGTCCTGTATACAGAACCGAGATTCATCTGTGAAGATGACGTGATGTCATTCCCGCATCCAGGTTTGTCACTGATCACACCATTGAATGCGCTCCTGTCTGTGACACAGCATCAATGGTAGCTGTGCAGACAATCCATGCTGCCGCAAACGTTGTCGAACTGTTTGAGCAGAAACGTGTTGCCTTGCAAATGACTCCATTTCTCAACTCAGGGTTCGTGACGTGGCTGTACGATCCCTAGTGACCATGCGGATAAGATGTCTGTCTTCTCTGCTGTTAGTGATGGGGGTCGCTGAGATCCTGCATGACATTCCATATGATTGTCCTGAACCCATCGATTCCATATTCTGCTAACAGTCATGGGGTCTCAACCTACGCGAACAGCAATATTGAGGTACGATAAACCGCAATTCCGGTAGGCTATAATCCTTCCTCGATCAAAGTCAGATACGTGCTGATAGGCATTTCTTCTTCTTCTTACACGAGGCATTACAACAACTTTCTTTGCTGAAAACAACATTGAAACGGAAATTGAGTATGAGAAAACTGCTGCCAAATCTCTGGTTTTATACACATTGTAGATGTCGCTACTGTCACCTGCTTTGTATAAATGTGCTGAAAATCTAATCATTTGCATATCACAGCAAGTTCTACCTGTCATGCAAATTTCACGTGTGTGGTGTGCTGCTTTCCTGGTGTAGCAATTTTAATGGCCAGTAGTGTATATTATTAATTTTTTTATCAGTATTCTTACTAGCATTAAAATTTATATTTTTCAATTAGAATAAAATTCAGGCTAAAAGCATTATTGCATACAACACTATGGTCAGGTATGAGACAGCATTCTTCAGAGTAGAAAGTCTTAATTCAATGCACTGTTGAATGACAGGAGATGGCTATAGCATTTCGAATGAAAATTGCTAATGAAAGGCACTTAGGATTCTTGGAGTATCACTTGTGACATGAGAATATAACCTCCATGAAAAGTTCTTCCAGAAAATACCTTAGACTCTCTATTATAGTGATGTCAAATAGGTAATAAATTAAAAAAGTGTTAAAAACAAATATAACTTTTCTGGGTTTTAGTTTGAAACAATCAACAATAGTAAATAGGCTTACTGTGGTTAAACAGGAGAACCAAATTCTTCAAGTGGAGATATTTTGTTCAAACCAATTATTGTGAAAAACTATAGGGGTCTCGGCATTCAGCATGTATGTCTGTCAGGGTAGAGAACTTGAGGATTTTATAAGTTTTCTTCCTTGTAATATGCATGTGTGTGTGTGAATATACTCCCTACAAAAAAAAAAAAAAAAAAATCCCACTCCCTGATAAGATGAAGTGAATATTTAGATATTTTACTATATTTTTGGCTGTTCAATATGTGGTGTCAAATTACTGGCACCGTTAAGATTTGTTAAAAAATTTTAGATATACACAATTCTGAATGAGTTTTAAATGAGAATAAATTATTTTAAAAATACAACAGGTTTATTAAAAAACTTTTTATTACATAATTCAGATTTAAAATATGACAGTATACAGTCTTAATTTAACTAGGCAATCTATTATTTTAGACTTAAAAATTTATGTATTCTTCATAGCATTCATTTAAACGAATTTTTATAGAATAATATTCCCTGAAAATCTATCAAAAATTTATTGAACAAAAAATAAATGATTCTTCAATAAAAACCTGCAAGTTTAATAGAATCTTATTAACTAAAAGAAAAAAGAAAACACTGGTTTCAGTTGATTTATTATTTTCATAAATTGCCATAAGAATTAACAATTAATTTAGAATTGAAGAATAAGTTACAAATGTGTTTATAAAAAGGGATTTTTACAATTTAAAATATTTTCACTGTTTGCTTTTTCATAATTTATATAAGCATAAAGAGTTGACATACCCCCTGAGGTATACATTCCATCAGTTGCATATTAATACACTAAGCTTCATGTGACTTGAAACTGAGAGACTTCCAGAACATAAGGCAAATAAATTACAATGTGGAATGTTCTATTTTATGGGATTTTATGTTAATATATTAAGAAAAATTATTTATAAGAGAAGTGAATCAACAAAGTATCCTGGGCTAGTTTGAAGCTAAATATATAGAGAAATTTCTCGATTTTATGAAAAAATCTATTTATCATCATGATTGGCTGAACAGTTCATTATGGTCCAATGCCTCCCTTAATTTCTTCATAATGATCTTTGGGTCATTTCTGATTCCTAGTTCTTATCCTTTATGTTCAGTATATTTAAATTATTTTCAAATATATACGTTTAAAATTACTATAAATTAAAGGAAAGTTTATTATCAAAGAATAAAAATTATTTTTATTCATGGTAAATAAATGGGAAATATTATAAAAGTAGTGTGACAATTTAGGATAAATATGTAAATTCATAACTAATGTATTGAAATGTTATTAAATGTTTCACAAATCAAATTGAAAAACTTGGGCATAATTCACAACTTGGACATGATTGATCAACAAAAATGTTGAAATATCTTTGTTCCTTTACTAGAATTCAGAAACTAAAAGTGCATCCTGACATATTTGTACAATCAGCACAATATTATTAATCTCTTAAATTTCAACACAACTCAAACTAAATAGCATAAGATACTGAGCATATAAAATCATGACTGAAGTCCATTTTTGAATAATCAAACAAGGTTTTCTTATAAAAAAGTAGAACAGTGAAAAATAGGAAAAAAAAAAAAAAAAGAAGACAGAAAAATCAATATAAAAGTTTTATGAAGTTAATTGTAGTCAATACTTATATTAATTAAGATGACTAACATTTGTGAATATAAAATATATGTTGCCACATTCTGGCTAGGTTTTATATTTACTTTATAGTTAATTACAAATTTAAGTCAGAACTTTGTTGGATTACACATATTCATTAATTAGTTAATTTATTGAAATGATAAAACTAATCTGATAATCATATCAAATAAAGTTAAATATTCTCAAAATAGTTACTCCCAGTGGAGAAGCTTCAAAATGAATCAAATAATTATTTTTAATTATTTCAAACTTTTACGTTTAATATGTTGCTGATTTGTCATCTTGGATTTTTTTAAACAATTTATTTGAATGAAATTTACATACATTATCTTATAAATAGCAAACATATTAACATATTTGCTATTAATGGACTTATTTTTCATATTAATTTATAACAAATTTATAATAGTTAAAACAAAATTTTTCAAATTTATCCAATATTATTTTATTTAACATTATTTTAACTATTAAAAGTCATTTTAATCTTTTAATAACTTCTGCTGAAAAATTGGCAGTTATGAAATGAAATTTTTACCAGAAATTAAAAAAAAAAGTCATATTTTGAATTTTAAAGAAAAATTTTCCAATCTTATCTACTCTGATTATTAAAAGTTCTTTGGGTGATTCTAACGCAACATTAATCAATACATAGTTTTTTGTTGAACACATGTTACGGAAAATATAAAAAACATTTTAAACACTGACACTAATTACATTTTTGATGTATTCAAATGCATTTTTCAATGATAAGAAAATTTCATAAATTTAATACTAAAAATAGTAATTTGCAACCATTCTCATACAAATTTTTTAAAAACACTGTAGTTTTCTTTTGCCTAGCTGAAATTTAAATTTGAATCTAATTTGATAGTACATTAGAAACTTTTGATTTCAAGAATGATTTTGTCATATACATATGTGTAATTAATAATTCTAGGGTTTTAAAAATATGATAAAATCAAACATTGTTTTAAAATAATTAAGATTTCATTTATAATTTAATAAATAATTAATTCAATTAATATAAACTCTGCATAAATTAAAAAAAACTTGTTTCCTATTGCAGTCATGTGATGAAATCCAAAACATACCACAATGCAAGTTTTATTAAATCACTATGGAAAGGGTAATTTTTCTTTGATAGAAAAATAATAGTTTACAGTTTTTGTGAATTACTTTTAGTAAAACCAATGCAACAGCTTTTATAATAATTGATGTGATTGAATAGTTTTACATGAAGTATTTAAATGAATGATAATTATTCAGTAAAGATTAATATTATTTCATCCAAAAGATAAATTTTAAAATTAAACTAATGATTTTAAAAATAAACTATAAAGATTAATCAGTAAAAAAAAGTGATCCACCCATTTAAGTCAGATTAAATGTTAAAAATAAACATTAAAATAATGAAACATATAAATTAATATAATATATAAATTAATTTTATACAATTAATTTCTAAAAGGATCAAAGAAAAATATATCTTTCTTAGAATTTCAGTTCTTATAAATATATACATATATATTTCATGAAATAGCATCCTACTCTAATAAAATTTCACGTATTAAATGGTAATTATAATGTAAATTTTATCAATAAAAAATATAATTACAATAACATTAAATTATATAATATGAATACACATGAAGTTTCATTTATTTTATTTATTTATATATATGCTCAGTTTTTTAAAATTTTTAACTATATAAACATACAAAATCAATTATAGATCGTCACATATTAACATTTTATAAAATATATATAAACATATATATATTATAGATCATATGCGAAAATCTTGCCTTAACAATTAATTCAAAATTTTATTATTAAAAATCGAAATATCACCTTTTAATTTATCAGCGTAGCTCATTAGCTTATTGAAATACTATTTTATAAAATTACCTATCTAAATAAGATGTAATCGCAGGACAATATACCGGTTTAATAAGAATTTTAAAGATGGAACTTCATCTTCAGATTACAATACAAGTGGAAATTGATAGGGATTGCAACACGGGTAATCACTTCTTGCAATAACAAATAACACGCCTCCTTATGGAAACACTGATTGATGGATTGATATCAACAAACAAATATTTTTGATATTTTATCAATCAAATAAAAGTTTGCTTTGTTGTTTTGAAATCACTAATACATTTGTAACTATGCATTGTTATTGAATAAATTTCAGGAACCTTTGATTAAATTGAGAGTTTTATTTAAATTTTGTAGCATTTTACTTTATACTGTGTTGTTGATTTCGAACAAATCCATATTGATTCCTTTTACACAAATAATATTTTTTTCCAAAGATTTCGAACCTTTGAAAAATATTTCAATTTTGGATAGCTAACGGATAATCCGTATAGTATATATATATATATATATATATATATATATATATATATATATATATATATATATATATATATATATATATATATATATACACACACATGCACACACACACATATATATATATATATATGTTGTATAACACGACGACAATGATCCACACCAGGAAATCTGCAGTTGAATCCTCAGGCGTGTCGTACATTAAAACTTTTAAGCGTTTCCAAATGTTCCATTAAGAGAGATCAAATTACATGTCCGCTATGTCTGACCTATCGTGCAGGATATGTTACTTTGAAGAAGTTATGAACTTCGATGATAAAATGTTCTAAGGCTCAGTTCAATATAAACCACGTGTCTCTCTGGATGGTGATCGGAGCAATCTACAATAAGCTGGGAAATACGCTTGTTCCAAAAAGATACCATATGCTGCTTCGATGAAGTGGGCATGATATAAAAGTTTAACAGGTAATCACCAAGTATAAACGTGCAGATGTTCACTAATTTCTAATGGTGTTTACGAAAGGTAGTGATGAAGGGACTGCTATTTTGTCACTAATACTGAACGCATTATCTTTGCATGCTGAAAATGCCTATTCTGCTGAATGTTGCCTCATCACTTAATAATTATTAATGCAATAAATCGGGAATTCTTATTCTTACATCCTAGCATCCAGTGCACAAAGTCTGTAAAGCAGACATAATTCTGTGTGTGCTAAAAACTTTTTCTTCCATTTTTGAAGTTCATGCATTTTGCGAACATCCTACAATGGTAGCAAACGAATAGATTTTTCAGTCATCCATCAATAGCGGAAAAGAAAGAATGATTTAAAATACGACAAGTTCCAAACAATCCTTATGCTTCGTACAATTCTCGGACTTCGCATTTATTCCCTTTTGTTTCATTGTACACAAGGTGTATCATATCTACCGATTCCTCTCTCTCTCACGTGTTTCTCCACCCGATGACATGCCGTTTTTAAAAGAAAATGCTTGTTCTGATTGGCTACCGGCACCAGTGAAGAGAAAACGCTGCTTTTTGTCATTGAAAAATTAGATATGGTATACTCTTAATAGTCTGATATGGTACGTAGTCAGGTCAGGGCTAGGGAAAGAGTTTGAGAGAGAGTATGTTTTCTCTAGCCCTGTAGTCAGGTAGTGCAAAATGACGTCAGAGGTGCGATGACTTAAATTACTTGATTACGTAGGATACGCTTGTAATCTAGGACAACACATGTGTACATTGATATACAGGCGAGCCCCAGACTGCACCTGCATGAATGTATTTCTTCATATAATTATAAGTGTTACATTATCATCAAACCTCCTACAATTCGTCATTCATCTTAACATATAATTTAGAAATCCTTATCATCTAAAAGTAACTCTTTAATCAAATTAAGATATAAACGAGATTTCTGCTGCAGCACAAAAAATTTTTTTCAAATTTCCATTTCTTATTGTGGGTTTTATTTTTTGCATACTCGCAATTCAGAGAAATAGTCAGCAATATTTTTGAGTTATTATATGTTAAAGTTATTATAATAATTTTGAAAAAACACTTCTGATGCATAAGAATAAAATAAAATATATTATAAAATAAAAACTTATAATAAAAATTAACAAGAACACAATGACATGGTTCGTGCAGATTGCCAAGAATCAGAATCCAGGAGTCAAATAAAAATATTACAGAAGTTATAAACATTCACATTTTAAATAACTATTTTATTTTAAAAATTGTTCTTACCAATTATGCATATAATTATGTATATGCTACATTCTTCAATTATATTCGTAAATAACAGAAATAAACCATTGCAAAAATTAATGAGAATATGATTTGTTTAAATTAGAATAATATTGAATGATTACTTCAAAAATTTTCAATGAATTTATAGTTATAACAGAAATTTTGTTATTCAAATAATCGATATTCTTTACATTACTGATTAAATAAAGGAGAATTTTTTACTTTTTAAAACATCTTTATTATTTTTATCAATCTATTATTCAAGATGTGCAAATTAATTTCTTTGCAAATAAATTTATTTAAAACAAATTAATTTTATTCAAAACAAAATAAATGCAACTAATAGATAATTTTATAGGATGCAACGTTTTTCCCAATTAACATTTAATAAAAGCAAAATTCTAAATTTTCTGCTGTTAACTTTCAAATTCTTTTAAAATACAATTTCACATCCAAATTCTAGCCTTTTTTTTTTCTTAAACCTTTCAATAGATTTTCTCATTTCTTGGTTATTTATATGTAAAAAGATACTGCTATTGGAAAATACTAACTTTCCACTTCTAAAGCTTTTGCTTTTAATTCATTATTAATACTGAGTAATAACTGTTTGCTTTTCAGAAGCACCACAGCAACACGTATTTGATTTTGCATGTGACCAATTTTTTCGCTTCTTTAGGAATTTCTATCATAGATTTTTTAGTTCATATATAACATCTTCCAAACGCTTCATTTTGATTTTCAGTTCATCAATATTTTCAAGAGCTTTTTGCTTTTCTTCTGTTATCGGCCGCTATTTTTGCTATTTTAATTCATCTACATATAATTTATACTTTTACCTGGCACCAGCAGCAAAACTAAGCATAGGTTTGCTGCTGGTGCCAGTAAATTTTCATTACTAATTATTATATTGTTGACATCTCCTATGTTTCGGCATGACCCTCTATTATGCATTTAACCACAATTGATTATTTAAATTTTCTACCATTAAATTTTTGTTCACAGAAAACCCACTTACAATAGATGTTTGACTATGAGAGAGTAGTAAAAGCAAATTAACTACTTTCCATGAGGGACAATAATTTTGTCTATTTGAGAATAAGTTAAAATATAAATTATCTATTCTATCTTTAATTGGATTAAACTTTCCCCAATATACAATCTTGAAGTTTCACAGTAACTTGTAATAATTTAAACTCAACATTCTTTTCTTCTGAACCACGGAAAAGCAATCTTCGTATGGCTTTTTCTGAGTCCCTTGTCATTGAAAAGAAACTTCCCACCAGTCATATTAAATAATTTATTTCAGGGTTTATTTCACTGCTAAACAAATTCATCCCGATTCACTTAGATTATATGCAATTTTCACCACCAACGATATAAAGTGGAAAGAATATTTTAACTAAAAAATTTTATATTTAAATATCAAAGTCAATGAATTTTATACAATATAAAGAAAACAGAAACAAAAAGGAAAATTTAAATCACCCGCCTGATTGCACCACATGGCGATATTATTGACATTACTCGCTTCACTTCACACATAAATATGAATATACACCCAGTCCAAACTGAACTGGATTAACAGGATATTGTTGTGACTGAATTGGATCTTTATTTTAGTTAACAGTTATACAATCTAATATCCAATATAATATAATACAATTTAATATCAATAGTATCATCTATTGTTAAAATTAAGAGCTAATATTCATTTAGCTCTTAATTTTAACAGTTATTGAAAATTTTAAAATAAAAAATTAAAATATTTTCTAATAAAAAATGAACACATCAAGTAAATAAAAACTCCAGAAATAATCCACGATTTTTCAAGGAGTCGAGTCAAAATTACAGGAGTTTCAAAGGCCCTTAAAAATTTTTCAGAATTCCAGGAATTTCCAAAAGTTGTATGAACAATGTAATAGATAAATAAGCGAATGAAAGTAGTGTTCCGAAATTAAAAAAGCTTGTCTCATCCTAGAAGCTAAAATGGTTCTTACCTAGTTAAACATGGATTGGGACTGGCATTGATGGCATAATGGACAACTTATTCCCCGCTCTGCTTCAAATCTATACCACACTTTATTAAATCAGAGTAAATGGAGAAATGGATAGATGCCTATAATCATATATTTTCAATCGGCGAGAGATGTAAAGGTCATACAGTGATATCAATCAAATATCTTCTGTATCAGGGAGGGTCAGAGAACAGATTCTTCTTCAAAGAGCATCAAATTCTTGCATAATCTTGTTGAAGGATGACGTTTCGTAGTCTTCGAAAACAGAACAAAATCATTGGAATTAAGACGTCAAATGTAAAGATTACTGTTCAAATACTCCATTCGAACCACAGATGTATGTGTCGAGCAACAATGGCTGCTCATATCAAATCAAATGTATGGTCCCTATGACAATATCGAATGTAAATAGGTAAACAGCGTTCTCTGAGGATACAGGTATACACAGCCATTAGTACATTGCACACAAAACTGAGATTCATGTAAAAAGTCGACAATGTCAAAATTTTGTATCCATTTTTGTTGTTGGACGCACCAAAATCATTGTCAATCTTTATACTGTGTTATCAAGAGAAGCTGAAATAATGATTGACATGCTGCAAGCAAATCTGACAAATGATCAGTAACATGGTTGTACAGTTTTAAAAAGCCAACCACATCGGTTTTCTTTCATTGAAAATATTGAGATTCTGTATGGTGTTCAGAATTACCATTATTATTCCATATTTGCATGGCATTGATTGGATTTCAACCAATGTAAGTTGCAATATCATAGAACAATAATCCACCCTCAATAGTTAAGATCTTGCACCTTTGAATCTCTACAATTGCTGGTATGAGTATCTTCTTTTTGAGGCGTAACAAGATATTCTGAGAAAACTACTTTACAAAGAGATTTCGATTTCCAAATAAGAAATTTACTGCACAATTTTCTTTTATGCAAACCTGACATGTCATTTGTCTTTTAACACATTTGGGAAAAGCATCTTTAACTTCAAATGTCATCCAAATTGGATGAAATGCTAGTCATTTGTATATTCCATCTTCATATTTTATGATGTTTATGTTCTTAACATCATATCTTCCTGGTTGCAATTTTAATGGCCAGCAACATAGGATTGATATGGTCTGTTTATCACTCAATGGTCAACTTGTGCATACGAAAGTCAATTAGACCAAGACCTGTTTGAAGAGGATTCCAAAGAAATACAAACATTCAATATGAAGTGGGATTCAAATCTACCTTGTACCAAAAACCAGAGTGGTAACCGTTTGGCTGACAGCTAGGCACCAGCAGCTTACGATTTTGAGATAAGATTAAGGGATAACAATATGCTTCTGTAAGCATATATCTTTACATAGTAGTCATGATCAGGAAATTGTTGGCTAATTCATTTACATAAGTATCTCATAAGAGAAGTGGAGTTAGGGCGAGTATTATTTGTATACAAAACGAAGGCATTCACCAATAGTGACAACATATAATGGAATAAATATTTAATTTGTCTTTGCTCTATACATCAACGCATGAGAAGTTCCCTATGGTGTTAGAAGAGTTCAACACATCCATGTAAGAATACTTCTCCCAACACTAAAATATCTCTTGTACACACATTAACAAAGATATCATTTATATACTTTTATCCATACATAAATATATTGAGAATTATTGCAAACAACAAAGATTCATCAGCAAATACATCAGATTTTCTCATTGAAATTCAATTCAAATTACAAACTGAAACAAGCGCTTTGCGTGATTTTCAGCTTTATTTTCATTCAGATTTACAGATTATTTTCATTCAGTTTTCTGCATGTTGTTACGGTGGATACTATTCTGACTAGATAAAAAACAAGTGGACATCTATTTAAGGTAGAATTTTCAGGCTATTGTGATTTTCTCAGATTTTCTAAATGGTAATTCTAATACAACTATTTGCAGATGTTAGAGAGGATACATTAATTGTTAAAATTTGGTTCCACAGCTGATTTACAACAATGATCAAAACGTATCTTGCTTCATCACACTCTAGTCGACTTACTGCATTCTATAGGCTCTAAAGCATAATTCTGGTGGCAAATGTGCATAGAAAGATAAAGAGAGGAAAAAATCTATATATTTATCAAATGAAATAAAACAATTGAAAAAAAAAGCGGAAACTGTTAATATTTTTTTATTTAAAATAATATCCATCGCTAGCTACAGATTTCTTAAATCTTTTGGGCAATTTGTGAATATCACGCCAGAAAAATGATCGGTCTTTTGAGGCCTGCCAGTCATCAAGCCAAGATTGGACGTTTTCATAAGTGAAGCGATAGTCAGCCAATTCGTGTCCGAATGATGGAAATAGGTGGTAATCGGAAGGAGCCAAGTTTGGCGAATAAGTAACATGCGCCTTAACGATGTCCTTGGTCGGTTGAGCACAGTGGCTAAATGCGTTTTCATCAAGGAAAATCACTTTGTCCTGCCGTTTCTAGTATTGCTCACGTTTTTCGAGTATAGCATCGTTCAAATCAAGTAATTGTTGCTTGTAGCGATCAGTATTAACGGTTTCGCCGGGTTTGAGAAGCTCATAATAGATTGGCCCCTCCTGATCCCAGAAAATACACAGAATTGTCATGCAACCGAAGCAATTCAGTCTTGTGGTTGGTTCGGACGGCTGTCCGGGGTCAACATATGACCGATTACGCTTGGGAATCTCAAAATAAATCCATTTTTTCTCGCCAGTCACAATACGACGGCGATATAACTTACGTTTGTAGCGGGGAAACATTTCGCTCACAATTTTTCGGTTTTCTTACTGACGGACTGTCAGCTCGTGTGGTACCCATCTACCGACCTTTATTATTTTGTCCATTGCTTTGAGGCGATGGGAAAAAGGGCTCTGGTCAACATTCAATTGTACTGCAAGATGTGTGTTAGGCCATCTACATAGAGTTATGCTTCTAATTCAGCATCTTCAAATTTTTTTGCTGGTCTGTCACGCCTCTCGTTTCTGACATCGAAATCACCATTTTGAAACTTTTCAAACCACCTGTAGCACTGCGCACAGCATTGCCATTGTATGCTTCTACAAGCATTTGATGCGATTCGGCAGCATTTTCCTTCAGATAACAAAAAGTTAATGCTGTCCGCAAATCAAGGCCGGAAGGCATATAATTCGACATTTTCAACACAGTAAAAAATAAAAATAAAAACACAATACACGCTGAAACTCGTCCAAATATAAACTAAACGTGAGATTCAAAGGTCAAACTATAAAAAAAAATCATAAGTCACGGTTTCGTAACGTTTGCATGTATGCGTGGCGACATCTGTTAGAAATCGTCTCATTTGATATGAATACACCTAGTAAATAGCACTTTATTTTTAATTTGACAACTGATGTTTACTTTTTAAACTTTTGTTCAAATCCATGATACAATGGTAACATACATACAGCAAATATTAAAAACAATATAATAGCAAAAGTACAATTTAATTTTAAACTCAGAAAATTTAAGAATAAATATTTGTTTCATTTTATTAATTTCTTATTTTAAAATATTAAGAATATACTAAATAAAAGCAATAAAGCTCAATATACTACCTTTTTATTATGAACTAGTTAATTCAGAAGTCTCATAAATTCTTTTAATTTCACTTTTATTATTTTTTTTCACTGATCCCAATTATAATTATGCAAGTATTCATGTCCACACAATTTCTCAAGGAATTATTGGATTCAACAAATGCTCTTTGAACAAAGGATCAGTAGCTTTTACAATTCCAAAAATCTGCATAATTTATTCATTTTATAATTGTGATCACAAAGTAAGATTATGAATAATTAAATAAAATTTGGAAGCTCAAACTTGAATTTAAAAAAAATTATACATATATATAATTTTTTTATTGCCTTTCACTGTAAAAGGATTAATTAGGCTATTTTGCATAAAGGGTATTCAGGGAAAAAATTGGAATTTTTTTATTTTTACTTTTGCTTAATTTACAAATAATAAATAACTATTTTTTAAAATCTCAATTAAAAAACAATTGAATCATAAGTAAGGCAAATTTTATTATAAAAATGTTGATTTATACTTTTAAATATTTAAAAAATTAGAAGATCTTCCATCTTCTAATTTTTATCTCTAGATCTAGTAATTACATAAAAATTAAGATATGCATACATTTCACAGCAATTAAGCAATTAATATTAAATTCATGTACTACTTTTCCATGAATCTACATGTTGATATATACTAATCTACAATCTGGTGCGGGAGAATTAAATATTTTAGATTTGTTTACACTTTGAAAACCTTCTAAAATGTGTAAATCAAATAAATATTATGTTTAACATATAAAACACAAACACTTAAAAAGAATATTCAATTTATTTGAATTCCTAATTTCAATTATATACAAGGGAGAATTTATTACGGCCTGAATGGTCAAGATGTAAAATTTGGTAACGTTACATTTGGCCACACATCATATTGAATATGTTGTCATACAGCAAGGAAATCTTTTAGAAGTGTGGTCCGTCTTTTTTCAGCAACATCCATTTGATTTTCTAATTCCTAAAAGCAATTAAAAAAAAAAGAAAATATTTACATTAAAAATTTTTTTAACAATATAAACTAAAGGGACTTATTTTATACTTTAGAAATATATTTATAGAATCCAACATTTTTTAATAGATAGATGAAACAAACATTTTACAAAACTACATTAAAAATAAAAACGAATGAATTACTCAGTGTTTGCTGGGGATTATTTTCAATTAAAGTTAACGGTTTTGATGCAAAATGAAAATAAAATATTGAAATTTCTTTCAAACATTCAAAATAGAAGTTCTTGTATTATTGATTAACAATAAATTTAATAGTAAATATTGTTTGGTAATTTTTTGGAATGATGTCTCTTATCATATATAAGATTAATTTTATGATAATTTAAAATAATTAATTTAGTCCAGTTTATAAAAAATCAATGAATACATTATCATACATTGTGTTATAAATGCACAATACTTTCTAAATTTTTCCTACTTTAATACAATAATTAAAATAAAATATTAACTTTGATATTTAAAAAAAATGACAGGAAAAAGAATTTTTACACTATGATAAAGCTTTTGATTTTGCTATTTTTAATTAAAATTTTTCTTTAATGATTTTACGACAACAAAATTTATAATTAACTAAAAGAACAAATTAATTTATATTAAAACAAAAATATAAGCATAATTTAAGACGGTTTTAATTGTGATTCTTTAAATAGTATAGGTTCATTTCTATGAACTGGCAGATAGTCCCTACACTGACACTATAGACACAATGATAATTTTAGCCACTTTTTCAAATTTCACATCAGACATCAGTTTTTTTTCCATTTTTGTGACCTGACATTTTTTAATTCTTTAAAATTTATTTCTTTTTCATATAACACTTGACGGAACGGTTTATTCTTGAACAAGTGAGTGGCCTTTCAGACATTGTGGGAACAAATATTTGATAAGAACGAACTGTTATGTCAAATTATACTCTTAAGAGAAGAAAGAATATAGAAAGGGGTAAAAAAGGGTAAAAGACAAAACTCTGTTGCTGGTTTCGTTTTATTTAAAAAATTCAATTTATAAAATTTTGTTTAACTAATTAATAGTATTTTATTTACATAAAAAGTAGTTTGGTAAAAAATTATTAACAATTCAATACTTTATTTTTCTATTTTATGAACTGTTTTACTGGTCCCTACAGTTTTGCTAACAGAATTAAATATTTCTTGAACATATTAGCTACAAGAATGATAAAACATAAATAGCAAGGAATAATTTTATTTTCAAAAAAATTCGAATTATTATATAACAATCAATGCAGGCAATGTATTTAAAAAGTATTCATTTAAATTAGGAAGCTGTTCCACCATTCTTTCAGCAACAATATCAATGGTTGTCCATCAAATGGAAACATTTCATCATGCACTGTCCTATAAACATAATAGTGCTGACATTTTTAAAATCTTCTCAGTGTGAAGACTATCTTTTAATAAGGTAAATAAACTTATAGCTCATCTATATATATAAATCTAACTTTTTTAATAATTTCTGAAAATTATCATGTACAGAGTGTAAACTGCAAAATCCTCCTCCAAATATATCATGACCATTTTCTGTTTCAAGATTATTTACTCTTTTAATAATATTTTTTTCAACATTTGAACCATCCAACAACAAAGTTAACAATTAAATAGTATAAGCTGCAGCATGCCCCTAAAAAACTGGTTAAATAACATAAAATTTTGTCTTTTTTTACCTACCCAATATCTGAAAAATAAACTGAAATGTTTTTTCTTTTGTATATTAAGTTTCATCAAAAGGAATTGTTATTGTTTTTTTATATTTTTTAAACAGATTTTCAAACTACAAATGATGACCATGAGTGATTATGTTAGCACATTTTTTCTCTTTCAACATAGTGTTTGTAGCAATTTTAGTTTTCAAACATTGCCTTTAAAATATCTATTGTATCATTGCATGATATGAAAGAAAAATTGCTTTGCGCAACATGCACAGACTACAAGATTTCAGTTATTGTGACTGTTTGCTTTTGTCGGAATTCTGTTTATATTTTCCCCTTATTTATTCCACTGTATGTATTTTACCCCTAAAACAGCATTTGAAAACTTCAAGGAAATAACTCATTTTTGGAGAACTCTTCTCTTTGCCCTCTATAAAGAGGTGCTGATGGTCTACTTTCAAGAAGACTTAGTTTTCAGACCACCTTTGTGAAAACATCTGAACACTATAAAATGTGACACTAATCACCAGGATGATATATTCTTCATCCACTGCAGCTGTTATCCAGGGGACTCGACCAACTTTTCTAACAATAGTACAGATGGCCTAGAAGGCTTTTCAAGTGCACAAAACAAGTTTTGTTCATTCTGTAATCTTCAGTTACAACAGGGTGACATTATGCCCCTCTTGCAATATATCTCATGGAAGCACTAATTTGAAACAAATATCTGAATTGCATCTGTTATGAACATCACATGCCCACTGCATGTGTTTAGCACATGCTCACATTGTCTGTAATGTTTTGCTCTTGACATTTGCATACACATGACCTTTTAACTGAATGTCTTGTTCATTATGTTGATTGAAAAAACCTGTTTTTGCAATTTTATGTTTATCTAAATAAAATTTACATTGTTGCTTAAGTTTTGCACACTAGCATACTATATTATCTAAACTTTTAGGTAAATAATATTTTTGTAACATCAAGGAGCTTTGTGGAGGTGAAGGCTTAAAATTTATTCCAAGTATCATTTTGATACAAATGAGTTGAACTCATTATTCATATGAAAATTCATAGCCATTAAACAATCCTTCAAAGATGCAGGCTTTGTTTATAACACACACATAAAAACATAAGGGATTAAATATACTTACTCCCCTATCAGTTGTTTCAGCTCGCTCTACTTTCCAAGATAGATTTTCAATTTCAGCTTCTAATTGGGCTTGTTGGTATTCAAACTAAATTGAAATAGATTATATACATACGACAACTCGTCAGTGCCAGTTGCTAATATTTCAATGAAAAATATTTTCTTATTCTCACAGCTAAAATTTTAAGTATCTAAAGAAATATTTCTCTCTATACATGATTTAATTCATAAAAGTTTATTAATTTTTTGATATACAGCTAATATTTAAGATACATTAATTATTTTGTTAAAATTCAAAAAAAGAAACTTTGACTAATTTAACGAAAAAAATACAAGTGAAAGCATATGTGCAGCATCAAAGGAAATATGCACCTTTTTCATAAGAAAGCTTTTCTCATTAATTTGTAATATTTATACAATTTCAGATTTTTCTTTACTTTTCTAAGAATATTTCTTGGAAAATTTTTTATTGTATATTAATACATAAATGAAAGATCAAGTCCAGAATACAGAGAGTGTTCACACATTTTTATATTGATTTTCAAAGATATTTATAGAAATAAATACAAGAATTTTATTTTATAGTATGTTCAATCTGAAAGCCTTTTCTTTGAATTATCATATTACATATTGATTTCCAAGATAAATGATCATCTTTTAATATATAAAAAATTGATACTGTTTCAATCCTTTGCAATCTTCTACAGTAAATCCCATGTTTTGGGATGCTGCTTATAAAGAGTTTAAAAGCACAGTAATCCATAGGTGACTCATCAGGGGACTAGGACGGGATGCATTTAAAAGGAATAACTTCAATTCTAGTTTCATTTCTCTTTCTCTCTCTTTTTTTTCAAGGACCAATAGATTTTGAGGTATGGTTTGAAGTATTATCTTGAGGGAAAACTTAACACAGTGAAAATTACTTAAAATAAAGTAATGAAATTTCTTTTTTAAAATTGGGTGTTCTGATAAATCTGATAATAATCTTTATATATTTTGGCAGTTTTCTACCTCAAATTTAACATTCCAATTATAAGAAAAATTCAATAATAATCATAAACCTATTAGAAAAACTTTTCTCATTTTCTTTAAACGAACTTGATAAGTCTTTCCTACACTCTTTTGGTAGTAAATCGATATCTTTCGATTGCAATCAAATAAATATATCCAAGCTACATCAATCCTTTTATGCCGAGAAACATGTTTGAATAAGGCAATGAACAAGTTTTCTTACTTTGACTAACTTTAAATCAGATTTTAAAAATTTGTTCATAGTTCCAACAAAGATATTGGAAAACTTTGTAATGGTGTTTTTGGGTAGTTATATTTTCTTTTAAAACAGGATATGCAACTTTAATTTAATGAGAGGTGTAAGAACTTGTTTTTTGACCCAGTCAAATGTAAACTTCGACATTTTTTCCTTGCATATAAGTTATGTCACATATTTTCTGTGCAAAAATATTTTTGCCTCTTTTAAATAACCAAATAAGAATACTTCTTTTCGGATAGCACAAAAATGCAGCCTTCAATCCATTGTTTGTTTTAAAATGTTGCTGAAAAAATAAACAGTAAACTTAATGCTGCAGACAATAATTAAACCATATTACAATTTGATGGCACATTTTTATTTTTATACATTCAAATTCATAGAGAAAATCAAAATCGTTACAAAAATGTGCAAACACTTTCTGCATACATAAGATTCTCATTGAAAATTAAAAAAAATGCTTCTTGTTAAAACAGCTCAACATTAATTATTTTAAATTAATTTTTTGTTGCTTTAATTTGTAAACTCTGTTATAAAGATGTTGCAAGAATGAATAAATCAATAAAAGTAAAACTTTCAATTCATTAATTTTTGAATATATTTATGTTAGCAATCTCAACTTACAAAAAATAGTATTAACAATAATTAAGAGTCTGAGAGAATTAATATATGGTTTCATTTACTGGAATATAATAAATTAAATGGAAGAAATTTTTTTAGGCAAAATATGACACTGCAATGTGACATACAGGTATCGATAGGGATTCCTTGAAAAAGATCCTGAAGGGAGCATCCTTGTATTGGCTTTCTTCATAAACAGGGTAGAGAATATGTAGATCATGTAAAACAGTATTGTACCAACTCAATTCCGCTTGCACTTGATGTCTGAATTTTCAGCAACATGTAAATACAAAAGGAATGTGATGTTTGTTCACCTGAGACATTTTCTTGAGATTGCAGCATGTTGATGACCATAACCATAGTGATTTTCTTTAGTCAAGTATTGTGAGATGGTTTTACTATATGGTCAATGCCAACTGAACGAATGATCAACAACAAAATTGCACCAGCAACGTTTCAACTGCTGGGCAACTTCTCATTAAATTATCTTAACTGTTCTAAAATATTCAAGAGAGATAGGCTGTGACCAATTAAGCTTGGTCTGGTAGGTCAGCTAAGATAAAGCAGCAAATTCAACTGGATAAGATATTAATAAATGCCCTTGTATAGCTAAAATATTGCACAAGATGTATGAATCAACACTGTGGCCTATCAAAAAGTTAGGTTTGGGAAATCCTAAGCTTATCAGGTGATCATTCATACTGACCAATGCTATACATGGTGCAACTTTATCATAAAATAGATAGAAATCTAGCCAACAATCTAACCAAGTGCAGTGTGGACTAATGAGGTATGATTTTCATTGAATGGCATGTACAGTAGCAAAAGCATTCATTACTGGGCACAGGCAAACCAAAGGTGTTTTACCTACATTGAACAAAAAATGCAGTTTACTATAAAAATTTTGGTGCACAATTTTCAATTACAAGTTGATCAAGCTAACATTTTATGATGGCAGGTTAACAGGTGCATGATATTTACAACTGCTATAGAATGCACTGTCAAATTTTGAGGAGAGAATGGCATTGTTCAACATAAGGAATTTATGGTTTCAAAATGATGGCATGCCTACTCATAATTTAATTTCAGTGAAGCAGTATATTATGAAATTTGGTGTTGGGTTAAAATTCTACAACAGTATCGAAGATTGACCTCTACTTTTGCATGATCTGTTTCCAATCGATTTTCTTGTGGGGATATGTGAAACAGGTGTATGCAAACTTTCCATAAACATTATAGAACCTTGACGGATGCACTATAGATGTTTGTGTAAAAGAATTATGCTTAATACTTCAACATATGCAATGATATTCAAATAAGGATCTAGACTAACATTGCAAATAGAGAACAGAAGCCTGAATATCTCAAATATTGGTAAAATGTTATAACTATTTTAACTTTGAAAATATGAAATAATTATTCCTTTTTTTAAAAAATAAACATTTTTAAAAGAATAACTAAAAAATTTTTACAAGATCTGATTCCATACTAGATACAATATGATAAAAATTTTATTCTTCTACCAATGAAAATTAACAACCTGCAGTTCATTAAGATAAAATTTCACTAAAAGTTAAGAGAAAAAGTAAATGGCATTAGGTTGAAGGATATGAATAGTTAAAATTTGTTTATTATCTTTTCTTTTTGTAAAATATAACTTAAGTAAGCATCTAGTAAGTCTGATGTAAACTACATGTTCCATTGAAACAGATATAAAATGATTTAAATGGAATGTTGTGAAGAAGATACAACCAGCAATATTTACATACAATTCTTATTCTGTTTGTCTACTGAATTGAGAATGACTGCACAGAACGGAATGAAATCTAGGCTAAGATGTTGGACTCTGGTTAACTTAAAAAACTGTTGCATTTTGATATTTTAATAAGCTTTTGTGATTAACTGAAAATATATTTAATACTGATTTGATATCCTAATAAAATAATTATGTTGTGATGTAATTAATTTAGCCAACATAATATTCTGCAACAGAATTTTTTCACTTTAAATTAAAGTAAATAGTTCTTTCATACTTCAAAATCATCATCAAGGCATAATAGCTTAGTAGAATAAAGAATATTTACAGCATTGGATTCTATCTTTTTACATCTCCACAAGGAAACTTTTCTTAAAAATTAGAATATTTCCTATTTTGTTTCAATCAATAATGTTTTTGCCCATTACAGCAAATATGATCTCATTTTTTCTAATGTGGCCAGCGAAAAATGGATGAAACGTAGATGAAAATAGGCATGGTTTAACTATATAATTTTCAACTAAAGAAAATTTTCAAACTTTCTTTGTAGCTGATCATTTTTTGCACATGAGGGTCAATTAGGCTGGGATTTATAATTTAGGGTGGATTCAAAAAATCATTGCAGATTATACAAACCATTGCAATGAGACAGGATTTGAACTCGCGAACTACTGAACTGAAGGCTAGAGCAATTAGCAACTCAGTCTATATGTGTTTAAGTGCAGAGCTTCACATTTTTATGCTTACACAGAAATTCTATTCAAAATAATTTTTTAATGCACAGTTTTTGTTTATTTTGGTATGCAGTATAGAAAAAAGAAATAATGTTTATATTTTTTTGGATTAATTTATTGGTTGTCTCTTCAATTCATAACTAAATCAGAACTTGAAAGATTTACAATTTTTCATATTAAACTGCAGAATTTCATGTTTTCTTATGAACTTAAACCAAATTTTCAGCAGATAGAAGCAATTTTTTTTAAAGTAAATTACTATATAAAAAGTAAAGATTTCTTTTTGACAAAAAAGTTTCTAAAAGGCCATAATTCCTATTTACTGAAAATTATAAAAGTAAAAAATAGAATTTATAACATTAATTCTTTTATAAAATTGAAAACTTTATTTTTATGGAACTCAGTGAAGCAGTTACATTCAGCTAATTTATCACAATAATCACTATAAATAAAACTTGAAACAAACATAATGCATTAGTTTAGATAAACAGAATATAAAAAATAAAATCTATATTGTTATGTATAAACTTTATGTTATTTCTACCACTAAAATAATTTTAACATACACAAAAGTAAATCATTCTAATCATTCTAATAAACAAATCTAAATCATTACTAGTAAATTAAAGTTAATAATAAGTTAATTCTTTTTAAATAAAAACAATAAAGTTCTATTCAGCAATATTCAAATATATATCAAATAATGGTTTCAATAAAAATCTTTAGCAATAAAATTGATGTGAAAGTAGGCAAAATAATTAGTGATGTGTAAAACATAATGCAAAATAATTTGCAATTACTGAAATCTTTTTGAGAAAAAAAATTATCATACTCTTATTTATAATATAAAAATAAGCTCTTGGTAGAAAGCATAAATAAACAGCTTAGAATAGATATTGTACTACACCATAAATTTTATTAAACTTTTGTATGATATAAAAATACATAATTTACATCAATTTTTTTATAAAAGCCATGGTTATTGGTATAAATAAGGTATTTACCAATTCTTTCCTAGGTCCAACTTCCATGTAGTAAGCATATGGGTAAGTGTATTGCAAGGTATAACGGCACTAAAAGAAAAAAAAAGAATTACTTCTTGAAATAATTAAACACACAAAAAGATATTACTTATCAAATTATATCATTAATTTGGCTAGATAAATATTTTTGTAAACAGAATATATTTAAAAAAATTTATGATGTATTTAAAATATATTATAGCAATTTCCCAAACTATATGGAATTCTAGTTACCTCTTTTGATATAAATGAATATATATGGGCCCACTACCCACGAAAATTTCTCCCAAAAGGCAATTTATAAGATGGATTAAAAAAAATATATTACTGCAGCCTTGGCCTATTAGGTTGTCTATTGCAGTGTCAATGCAATGCAATGAAAAATTTGGTAATTTAAAATTGAATACATACAGAATAAGTAATCTAGGTTTTATTTTATAAACTCATATTTTTCTACTTTTTATATGAATTTTTTACAGTATTTATATATTCATTAAACATACATTAAATGGCAAAAATTAACAGTGCCAAATTAAACACTTGGTACTGTTAATTAAAAAGGAATTAGATGTATAACTGATAGGATTTTAAGTAACTTTAATGTTAATCGTGACATTTACCTTTTTAGGCAGGTTATAAACTAAGTTCTGATAAATTATTAATAAATTCAGGCTTCACACACACATAAAACAGTTCTTATTTGGGGCTCAGTTTAGTGAATCTAACATGAAGCCAATAATATTGTTCCCAAAGATGTTCTATAAAATCTATATCAAAGTTTTACATCAGTTACAAAGCAACAATTTAGAGCCTGATAATTGTGAAACCATAACATCATGGTATATGACGTAAAAATGGAAACATCATTGAGTAGAAACAGAAGAAGACTGTTTTAAATTGTTGTCATACACAATAGAATATTATTGCCTGAAATATTTTTTATATACCAGAAGTTATGGACCTATTAATTAAAACAAATGAGGCAGGTTCACACTTGGAGAAACAACTTCAAAACATGAATTAACCATCATTATATTTTAAAACTGACACAATGCACTATTTGTAATCACTGATCACAATATTTATAACAGCTCATTAGTTTCAGATCATGGTATTTTCTCAGTGCTTCAATATTTAATTATAGTGCTTTTTGCACATGCTTTGAGAATAAATGCATGCAATTTAGGATTGGCTTAAAGGTAGCACTAGGGCCATTAACATTATGTACTATTATTTTTTATCTGATAGACTTGTCACTAGCACATAACTGAGCTGAAACAATTGCTCTCAAAAACCACTAGATAAGATGATGTACAGTATATATTAAAATAAAAACACAACTTTCCATTAAGAACTACTACATCAGAAAGAAATGCAAAATTAGATTTAGCATATTTATTTGTTGTTGTCATCGTGGGACAAATGCAAAAGACAAAATAATAAATAAAAATAAATAAAAAAAAGAGGCAAGGGGACAAAAGGCATGGAGCTCTGCCGTGGCCACATCTTCAACTTTTTCCATATAAAAGGTGTCGTCATAACAGTAGTTGGGGTCAATGCACTTGTCTTAAAGGGGTTTGCCATTGCCTCGGGAGGTTGCACTTCTGCCTGTTGGTCCGCAGAAAATATTTTACACACATATTTATTTAAGTTTATTAAATAATATTTTATGTCAAAGGAACATACATATAAGATATGACAAATAAAAATTATTCTTGAATTATATTTGATCCACACATCAATTAGTAATGATTACATTATTTACCTTTTTTGCTATATTGAGCAAGTATCTTGATGAAGAACTTACAAGTTTAAAAACAATATTTTACCTTAGCTAACAATGTAGCAGCATTGCGTAAGTATTGCCAGTCAATCCAAGTTCCTTCATTAGCCATTACTTTTTCATTTATTCTGTCTTTTATTTTTTGTAGTGTATGTTCTTCAAGACGTAAACTTCTTGCATGATTTTCCCACTGTAAATTAAAATATTAATGAAATTATAACTAAATGACAAAAAATAATGTATTACAGAAATGTAAATTATATAATTTGTTTCCTCAAACTTAAAATTATAAATTTAATGTGTGTACTAAACATAATTTAATATTTTAGTAACCAAGCATTTTCATAAAATAAAACTTAGGCAATGTTAATTTTAGTAAAATTTTTTAAAAATTAAATTTGATAATATAATTTTATTAAAACATTGTTGTGGATTACTGGATTGGCCAAAATCCATCATTTCCAAGATTATGGAATTGCTGCAAATAATAACTTAGATGAAAAGTTCTGAAATGACTCTTAAAAGTATGAATTTAGACTAAATAATTAATTCTAAAACAGTCTCCAGGAAAAAAAAAACATTACAATGCAAATAAAGATTGGTCTTCAACAGAATTAAAATCACTTGATACAAATTAGAAAGAACATTCTATAAGAAATGAATTTAATTGAGCCTGGGCTCAAGGGCTCTGGGGTTTGAAACATACGTCCCAGTTAGGTGGTCAGTTTAGTGCAAAACTTGAAATGTTAAGTTCCCAAGAATGTTTGGTACTCAGTTTATCAAGCCACTAAGGGGATAAAAGATTAAGCCGACTTTCCCCAAATATTGGATCTGTGCCTTGGGAATGCGAAAGGATACCACTAAGCCACCAAGCTTCAATCCACTTCACTTCTGAAAGATTAGCTTTTACTTTCTTTAACTACTTCTTTCAAATGTAAATTCTGCTTGACTAAATGTATTCGATACTGATAACTCCTGTAATTTTCAGTTCTTTTGATAAAGGCTTAATGTATAAGAAAAGATAAACTATTGTGAAACTGTATAAAATTTTGCTGCAATGTTTGATATTCATGGCATTAATAATTTAATATGAAAAAAATTCAAATGTAGTTGTAAAACCCAGAGAAAATTTATGAATTCATTCTAGCAAACTACTAAATACATACAACAGTACATAAGGTAGTTGGTAGTAAATCTTCCCAATGAGAAAGGAAAATAGAGGAAAATTTTTAACCAGTTGTAGGGAAGTGGTTAAAAATTGTTATTACTCAAAAGTTGTCAAAAGAAATAATACATTTTTACACATCCTTTTAAAAAGGAGAAACTTTTCACGGATTATTAAAATTTTCTGAGAAGCTGAGTCAGTTAAAAAACGTATATGAGCTGCATCAGTAGAAAAGTTGTACAGCTAAAAGTTTTACTTTTAAACATGTAAACACAGCATGCTTTAGTAGGAAATTATGGTACATTTTCAGCCGCTGATTTGAATTGTTGTATATGTCTTATTAGACAGCAAATAATTTAAGCAATCAAACTATTGAAAAAAACATACCCTTTCAAAGTAGAATAAATATTTTTTTAAAGCTTCTCTTGCCTGAGCATGAGCAGATTCATTAGCGATGTTTGGGTTTTCTTTATATCTACTACATTCATAGTACTCACTCCCATGTGAGTTCCAATCTGAAAAATTTTTACAACTTTTTTATAATATAATTACATTAAATTAAATAGAATAACAAGTTAAATACAAATAATTACATATAAATTAAATGTAAGTAATTTCAAACAAAATATTATACATTTCAAATAAAACAAAATATATTATAATAAAACTAGAAAATTTCAGCAAACATTTTTCTAAACTTAATGAATATTTTAAATCTCACATTTCCTTAAATCAAAATATAAATAACTTTTGATTTTTTAATGTGTATACTCTCTCTGTATATATATATATATATATATATATATATATATATATATATATATATATATATATATATATATATATATATATATATATATATAAAGCAATTAATAAAAATTAAATAACCTTATTTAAAAAGAGTTACTTCTTTAAAGCTGAAAATGAAAAAATTATTTACCTCCTAAGCACATCCAGCAAAAATCAAATTTACAGCTGTAACATTGCTATAAAAAAAATTATAAATCAATCGCACATACATTTCATTTTAACAAAAATATCAATTTAAAGTTCTACTAGAATCAATTTAAGTTCTATTTTTATATAAAATTGTTACATACAAAGTGGTCAACTTCCACCATAAACAAGAAACTTTCTTCATTTATGTTATTTAAACCATAGCAGCCTATACATTTAAAAATTTAAATCAGCATACTGAAAAATCACAATAGTATTGGAATGATTAATGCGCAGTGAAAATTGTTGTACAAAGGATTAATGACAACACTAGAGATAAAAAAAAGCTTTTATTGGAATAAAAGTTTTCAACATGTCTACCTTGAATGATATAACATATTGCAAGTGAGAAATGTAATAACAGGAAGACTCTATATAATCCATTTCTTAAGGCATATTTTAATTCTGACAAATCTGATGGAGAAATTGTACACGGTACATCCTTCACTAGAAAGGCTATTGATCAGGACCAATTATCGTCTTAAATGTGTTTGAAACTGATGCAGCATGTTAGAACAAGATATATATTCTATGTTGAACCTAACCAAGTGTAGACAAAAATTCTATAACAAAACATCAAAAAATGATGGCTATGAAGGTTCTTCCTACTAACATTCATCACAGTAGAAGTAGGGCCACCAAACTCAGCAGGAAATTTTTGACTGTAAGAATTTACTTGGCCGTAATTCAAGAAACTTGACACATCTGGGATTGAATCAGTAGCCTTAGAGAAACTAATAATAAATAATATAATTTAAATGATAATGCTAGAACATGTATTCTTTTACATAATGATACTGTTTTACTTCTTAATGAATTAATAGAGATCTTAATGTGGTCAGACTTAAATATAGAGAAATTTGATACAGAAATCGCTTTTGGCTCTGCCTACCTTTCCAATGAAAAGCAGACACTCATAAACCTCCACATAAAATGATGTAATTCCTATGTATAGACTGCAACAGACATTGAAAAAATAAGTGAGTACTATTCAGTATTTATAAAACATAATTTAGCCTATTTTCATTAATTCTAATAGATTCTGAAGTAATTGATATTACTGTCACAATTTCTTTAATCAGCAAAAACACCAAATAGGAGAAAGTTGATATTATTATCATAATTTTTTTAATTAGTAAAAACATCAAAAAGACGAAATTTGATGGGCAGATTATTGGGTTGAGACCATCAACATATACATCTTGAATTTCACTCTAATTTAAAGATTGACAAGTTCACAGACCCCTTGGAGACAAACTTGAAAAAATTCCAGTACAGCTTACAGGACTAACTGAATTAGGTAGAGAGCACATTAGGGACAATTATGACCTAGAAGTTATAGCAGAATGTCTGCAAAAACCATTCTAGATTCTTTCAACTATTTTTCAATTTGTATAAAGAAAACAAAATATAATTGTCCTTACTCTTGCTATTGAAAGGTCAATATGTAAACTTTCAAAAAGTAAAAAAAAATGGAAAATAGGATAACTGCAAGAAAGCCTTTATAAATTAAAAAAAATCAATAAGATATGTATCAAAACTCTTGGAGGAAATTCTGGGAAAAGATAGATTCTATCTTTGAAGGAGCTAGACTTCAAGGAGCAGAAGCTATAAAGTTGAGGACTAACTATATAATAAATATACTTGATGAAATAAATGTGTACATTAAAATAATAATTCCTTATTATAATTTTTCCAAATACAGTGATTAATTTAAGATAAGTGTAAATGCAAGCAGATTATTTAAAATTTTTTATATTCACTTTCAATTGAATATTTTAAAAATCTGAGCATCAATATAAGAGTGGGAAATCATAGAACAGGTTTAACCCATTCGCTGCCAGTAAAATTCATATATTCCTCCTCAGAAAAGAACATTTCTATGACAATGCTTACAGTCAATTTTAAATACACACATAAAAAAAATTAAAACACAAAATTTAAAAACCATGTACTTAAAATATAAAAATAATGCTTTACTAACATCCCACAGAAACATTTTTGTTCCACCGCCAAAGCTGCATCAAAAACAAAACATATCAAATCAAAATTATCAGAGTTGATAGTCACGCCAGTGATCAATGGCATACGAGGTAGGACAACGCTAACTTGTGAAAGCGTCAGTGGCAGAGAATGTGTTAAATCACTTTGTAATAGAAAAGAATTAAAAAAATTTAAGCACTTGACTTTACACTTCAATAAAAGGAAAAATATTACAGAGAAATTAAGATTTATGAAATAATAACCACTTGAAATATCAGTTAAAGAGAAAATAATAATTTTATAAAAAATCATATTTAAAACAACTGGTATCTTTTGAAACATTTTAGAATAAGAAACAAAATACAAATTTACCATGTGATTACAGCCTCCATTTTTTTCTATGCAAATACTACACTTTGGACACTAGAAAAAATAGACAAATGTAAAATATACCATATAAAAGTAAACTTACATGAATTTACTAAATTAATACCAAATTTAAAATCATTTATGCCAGATTTAAATAATAAATCAATCATATAAGTAAAATGATGTTTTAGAATTTAAGACAATTCAGGCTTAAGCATATAACAAAACTATTTCATAAAACTTCATTGGGAATAAGAATAATAAATGGTGAGTTGAATTCCAGCTGGCATGAAGTAAGCAGCTAAAACATTATGTTCACAAATTTAATGTAAGTTATTGCACCTAGGCCTTTTGAATTATTTTGTAATTGCTGTTGTGCTTTACTGAGGATAACTAAACAAATAATTTTCATGCCTAGCCAATATTAATTTTTATCCAGTACTGATAAATTTAGCGCCCAATCTCAGCCTGTAAAAATGGTGAGAACTTTTTATGTAGAAATAAGTTTTTAATTCTAATAAGAATTTGAATACTAAAGATAAAATTCCTTTTTGGAATGTTAGAGAAATTAATTGCAGAAACAAAATATTGACATTATATTATTATACTGAATGGTGAATTTCAAATAATAAAGTTTTGAATAAATTTAGTGTTACTTAAGACTTTAACTTATTAGTTATGATATTTCTTTAGATAATTTGTTTGTATTTTATTGACTGTCAATTCTTAGGATTATTGAAATTCATCTTGTAAAAGAACCTTTTATGGTTGAAGAATAATACATTTTAAAAATACTTTTTATTACTTATTTTAAAAAATCTATAATTTTTTGTTTGAATGAAGGAGAACAATTTCTTGAATGAAAGAAACAAATTTCAAATAAAATAAGAATATTTAATGAGAAGATTTAAGTAATATTAAAAAAATATTGAGAAAACTTTGATGAATAGGCATTCAAAAACAAAGTTATTTTTAAATATTTATTTTTTAGCAAATTTTTGTTACAAAAGTATGATTCTAATATTGCATATTATGAATAGAAATTTAGTTTTTAAATGTGTAATATTCTTATGCAGAAAAAGTTAAAATTTTAATTACTATATTTTTTGAAGATCACAATTATGTAACTCATTTTAAATAACTATAACATAAGAATACATTTATGATTTGTTTGTTTTGAATAGTGGTAAATAAGTATTTGAGCAATTGATAAAGTGAAATTAATAATTCATAGAGCAATCTTATTTAGGTATATAAAATTTGTTTACTAATAGTACAAACATTTGAAATATTAATGCAAGGCACTAGCTCAACCATCATGAGACGAAATCCCTAAATATTGAGATTACATAAATGACAACCTTGGAAGGGAAAAATCAGTAGATTCTACTGATTTTAAGAGAAAAAATTCAGGAGACATTTCTGGCAACATTTTTGCTTGAAACAAAATGTTTAAAACGGTAGTATAGCAAAATGACAATTTTACTCTTTAGATCATATATTCTGAGAATGATTTATGTTAAACATATTTTTGTATATGTGTTAATCTTAATATTTTAATAAAATATTTATCAATGAGCTAAGAAAAGAAAATATATATATATATATACATATAATTTATAAAGGAACTAAGAAAAATAATAGAATATACTACATTTAAAAAAATAACAATTTTTATGTCCCAATATTTATTTTACAGGGCAACTTTTACTGCACTAATGCAATTTATAAATATTTAAATTACATAGAAAATTAAAAATACCTAACTAAATAAATTTAATCAAGAGATAAATGCTTCTAAGAATATAGGAATTATCTAATAATTTGTAAATAATACATTTCAAATTCAAATAACTAGTGGCAATTAATTTTTTTCATACGTTGCTGACTTAGCATTTTTTAGAAATGAATTGATGAACTGCTGTTCAAAACATATTTTTACATTTTGAGAATATTTAGCTATAATTAAACTTTGTAAATTTTCAGCAGCAAGTGAAAATCTGAATTTATTTATTATTTTTTTATATGACTGAACACTCATTTATATTTTGCATTAGAACCTGGAATAGTTAAAATTGTAAGCATAAACTGGAAAATATTTTTTCCACACTCATTTTTCAAATTTCCAACAAGATGCAATTGTACATCTGATCTTAGTTCATTGTATTTCTTTTGAGAAGACAGAACTTAGTTATTTGCAGAACTCAGTATGTAGAATGTCCAATAATTTATTCAGTTCTTATTGAGCAACAAAATAGAAAATTTGTCAAAAAAGAATTTTACACTTGAAAATGAGGCATGGTCTCCAAACAATTACTCCTGCATGTTTTAGAATTTCATCATTTTCCGGCAAAATTTTGGCTGTTTTTAAGTTTTTCACAGAAATTGAAAAAAATCAGTAGATTTTCTTTCATTATCGGGAAATTAGGAGAAATTATGAAAAATCACGAGTTTCTTGATAAAATCAGTAGAGTTGACAGCTTTGAGATAATTTGCAAAAACTGGCTTTGAAGAAGTATGTGAGAGTTCAATGGATTCCTGGTCATTAAGGAGTAAATGGAAATGTAAAAGCAGATTTCTTTAAAAAAGAGGGGATTAAGATAGCTTCAGTCAAGATGTTCAACAATATCTTATTACTCCATTAAACTGTATACAATAAATATGTCCAAAAGTATTAAAATGCAGCTACATAACTGTTTGAAGTCAAAACAGTGGAAAGTTCTGATGATCTTCTAGCCACCATTCCCAACAATACACTGTTGTACAGTTCCATCTTTTGATGAGTCATGACTGGCCATGAGAACATTTCTATTGTTTAGGATTTTTGACCAACCAAAACTATTCTTTTTGAAATATGATTAAATCAATGAAACAAGCTAACTATATTGTTGCTTATCAATTTATGGTGATTTTAAGACAGTGTAGTATTGGAAAGCTAGAGGATATCTGAGGAAATTTCCAATTTTTGTAATTTCTGTTTAGCATTTCTACCTTCCTTTTGTAATACTTTGGTGTAAGAAAAAAAGTATGCAATATCCAAAGAATTTTGGAAGAAATTGTCTTGAAATCCAGATTATCTAATACATTAAGTGAAAACTGTATTCAGTTTACAAGTGCTGTCATGCAACAGTGATATTATCTCCTGAATAAAGAGCAAAGTTCCCCTCTTGTCCAACAACCAGAATCTAACCCAGTTAAAAGAAAAAATATGGATATAAAACCATTTTAGCCAACCTTTTCGGTAAGGACCTTCAAGCATATAAAGATAAACTAACATTTCTAAAATCTTTTTCAAACTAAGTCAAATGAGACTAAAAAATACTAGAAGTAACACAATAAAATAGCACAATAAAAATGATACAACAGTAGAATTGACAGAATTAATTGCAATAGAATATTGTTACAACAAGATAAACAAAAGTGATAGGAAAAATTTCCAAATTTTTTTATGGAGACAAAATTTCCTACAGAGATCATATTTCAACCTTGAAACCATACAAAAAATAAATTTTAAGCAACAGATCATGCAACTCCAGTGGCTTACTTGGGAGGAGGAGGGGGGGGGAAGAACAAAATGTGTAATACCCACAGAAACTCTACGATGTTCCTGAATCTAAATTTTATTCATCCTTAAAAATGAGTCCATTCATCTTATTTTCTCTCCACCTCCTTTACAAAGTAAACAAGAAACTGTGTACATTGACATACATTTTGGTACATAGCACAGAGTTTGGTTTGACCAGTTATGTAAGAGCTGGTGGGAGAGCATTTTCATAATTTAGAAGCAGTTCTCATAATATTTGATATACCATCACTTTTAAGTAAAATGATACCCAAAGTATTATTTAATTAGCAAGACATTGTCAGCAAGACTCATTTCATATGCCAGTCACATTTAGTGAACACAAATCTTCAGTAAATACAGATTCGCCAAACTTCCTTCTGATAATAAGAATGTTCTAATCAATAGACATTGTGATCCTCAGGAAACTGTTCCCAACTTCCTGCCAAGATGATATTTAAGTAAGAGGGAGATTATATAATGGAAATATTTTATCAAATTTCATTAGCAACAAGAGCAATCAATAGAGAACTAAACTTTAGGGACAGTGAAGTAAACTGATAAAATATTATGTTCTTGAAGTTAATGTAAATTTTTGTGTTCTATCCTTATAATTTTGTAATAGTTCTTGTGTAATGTTGTGTTATTGAAGAAAATTTAATAAATAATTCTAAGAAGTAAATTTAAATAATAACTATTAGAAAAAATATTTGAAGTATAATATACAATTTTCAAAGCAACTTCAAAAATCTACGTGAATTTTTTAAATAAATTCTTATTCTTTTTTAAATTTTTAATTAAAGAAAAATTCCTAAAATTTCAAACCTGACATTGCACAAAAAAGTATTCTTCAGATAATTTTTTCTTCCATTTGTCAAAAAATAATTTTAAAAAAGTGATAAATTTTCATATACAATTAAACAAAAAAAAAAAAAATAAATAAATAAATAAAAAAATAAAAATACAAGCATATAAATTAATATCTTTATAAACACTAAACAATACTGTAAAAAAAATATTGAATGGAGTTTAAAAGACCCAGTTAAATTAATGTTAAAAATTTAAAGAGCAAAAATAGAAGAGAAGCAATTCATAAGTGAAAAGCTTACATCCTTTGTATGAGCAGAAATGTAATTTGCTGTTTCAGAATCATCAGCACATTTTGTTAACCACTTCTTAATAGTTTCACAATCAGTTGGTGCATGATAATCTGAGCCGCATTTAAAACTAGAAACAAGAAAAAAAATGTGAGACTAAATATTTTATTTATAAGGAATTTCTTAATTTGAAACATGGTGTAATTGAAACTTCTTAAGTAAAAAAAATTTAAAATAATTAATGATAAATTTAAAATAAAGGATTTTTTAATTTTAATTTTAGAAATAGCCTAAAAAATAGTGGAATATTTTAAATTATTCATATACTTGGTTGATAAAATGGAATTTTTTATTTGCATTATATATTAATTTAATACATGAAAAATAAAAGTTTGTGGGAAATATTAAAACAGGAAAAACAGTAGCAATTTAAAATTAACTGCACATGAAAATTTAAGAGTTTTTATGCTGTGTGATAAGAAAATATATTATTTGTTACTGTCTTCAAAATATTTATAAAAACTTTGTTACTTTAAAAAGTTACTGTCTCTGAAAACTCTCTCTCTCTCTCTCTCTATAGCACGACAGCTCATGTGGGCCACAAGGCCTACAGTGCCCATCTCTGTTCTCGTGACCGAGAGTTTCTGGGGTGCAAAGCATATGTCCCGTTTTGGTGATCAGCCTAATGCGAAACCCCCAGTGTTTAGTTCCCAAGCATGCTTGGTACTCAGTTCATCAACCCACTGAAGGGATGAAAGGCTGCGTCAACCTAGCCCAGCCAGAGGATCGAACCTTGGACCTGTGCCTTGGGAGCATGAAACGCTACTACTAAGCCACCGAGCTACACTGTCTTTGAAAAGCTGATAAAAATTACTTAAAAATATTTAAATAATCAGTGTTCTATTTTTTCATTTATACAACAGGAAAGTTGAAGCATTTCATTTTTAACACACTGTTGAACTTTATCCTTTACTTGCTTTAAAAAAATTAAAAACAATATAGGATTTTTTTGGAGTAAAAAAGATGAGGGATTAAAATTTCTGCATAGTATGAAAAGGTTTAAACTCAGAAAATTCTAAATTGGTGTCAAATGTCAAGATTGACATTTTAAACTCATAAAATTAGATATGTGGATGAAAAAATTAAAAATTTCATTGATCACAATTTTGATTTTCAGAAAATAATTTGGATTACGAATTAAAATTAACTACATCAAAATCAAAAATAAAATACTTTTTTTTTAATGAACTTACCAAAATGTAGTTTTACACTGTTTGCATGTTACTCGTTTTGACTGATATTCTTTAGCAGAAACAATAATATTACAGTTAGTGCCAGGACAAAATCGAAGTTGAGGATGACTCTAAACAAGAAGATATTTCATAGTTATACAAGAAAAAACAAAACATTGAACAATTAACATCATGGAGGATAATTAACAACAAATGTAATCAAATTTCTAATATTACATACAGCAGGAATCTAAATGGATTCCAGAAATGTTTTTTGTAAACTGAAAAGCTGAACAACAATAAAAACTTAATATTTTATGTATGAAATAAATCATAATAATATAATAATAAATATATTATTATTATTATTTAATTATAAAATAAAATAAAAAATAAAATAAACTGATATGAACTAATAATTTGTTAGAGGTCATTATAGCTTTAGATTAAACAAATATATTTTTGGATCAGTATTTATTTCATTTTGATTATACATGTAAAATTTCTATATAGTTTTTTCATGAATACATATAAATAATAACAGTGGCAAAATGAAATATAAAGAAGTAGTAATTGTTAAGAAAACAATTTATTGATTGTTCAGACAAAAGTATTTCTTTAACTGTATAAGTAAATGCTGTTCTAACTTGCAATATAATTAAATTGCAAATCCTAAGATAGTAAATATAATTAAATCCAAGACTACAAATATTAAATTACATTAGTTTCTACACATTTGATTACATGAATTTCTGTTATTGAAATACTGACTTAATATAAATAGATTATAAGCAATCTTAAGTAATAATGATAAACTTTTAATATGAGTAAATTACTTCATGTGAGAATACAGAAATCATTTTCTCTATACTAAATTTTTGGTTGGGTTTTGTGATGCAAGGTCCAGAAAAGGACAAACTGCATCATTTTGCTAAATGGAGTTTCAACTCTTAAAAGTTAAAAAAATTTATTGAAATTATTATTTTTATTTCATAAAATATTCATATTTACCTTTACATAATCAGAAAAAGAAAATAGTTGGTATTTTTCCCTCAGAGAAGATTTGTTTAGAATACCTAGCACAAAATCTTCTGGAACTAGTAGAGTACATCCCTGGCCCATACATTCCATATCTACACATATTTTTAAAAAATTCATCATTAAAAAATTAAATTTAGCTAATTCAAGTTGTTTTTACAAATAAATTTTTTGCAAACAAATTATTACACATAATATTTAAAAAAAATGCACCATACACTGATATAGTAAGATTGTTTATGAATAAAATATTATTGAAATAAATATTATATTGGTATCAAAACTTTTTAGAAAAACAATTTTTAAAAATCATGCATATATAACAAAGAAAAAGTAAATTAAACTGAAAATTAATTAAAAAATGAACTCACTTGTAGTTATTCCTTGTGTGATTTGTATTTCAAAATGTGTGGACCAACAATCTTTACAAAAATAATGACCACAAGCTAAAGCACGGAAATGATCACCTGAATAGGTCAAAAGGCATATAGTACAAGGAATGGATTTTGAGCTACGGATGGACTAGAAAAAAGAAATTATTCTTTTAAGAAGAAAGTAAATAGTAAAATATCAAACTTTTTTCAAATATGTTTTTCATGATGTAATTACAAAATATTTTAATAATAATTCTCTTAAATAGAAGTTTATAGAAATACATATTCATATAATTAGTATAATAAAACTTTTAATAAGATATTTTCATACAAAGTGCTTTTTAACATAAAAATTCCTTAAAATGGAAAAACTTGAAAATATATTCAGCAAAAAATTAAAAATTAATTTTTTTTCCTATAGCCATATTCTTGCACAAAATCTTGGAAATTAACAACTCACAAATTTAATATCACAGATGAAGTAAAATTTGTAAGTTAATAATATGGATTAGCTTACTAATCTTATGCATTTTGTTTTTATTATACAAAACTGCCAATTTCTAAAAATACTTTTCATATAACTATCACAAATTAAATTTAGCAATTATCTGACAGATTAAATGATTATGTAAGCTGTCCTAAAATCAATAATTAGACTTGTAATCAGGAGTTAAGTTCGAAAAACTTTTTCAAAAACAACAATTACTGTATGATGTCTTGTTTAAATGTTAAATAAGATTTATTTAAAAAGTTGTGAAAAATTATTATAATTTTCAAAATACCAATATAAAAAAAGCTTTAATTTTAAAATAGCATTCATAATTTTCTTTTATAAATAATAAATTAAAAATCTAAACTCTTAAGATTAAAATCTATAAAGAATTCAAACATATTTACAATCATAAAACAAAGCACTTGATTCTGATAAACTTATGCAATACTCAGATAATCAATTGGTAAAAGACGATAGAACTGTACAGGGTTGGTGCAATTTCCAATTTTTGCATTAAGCGCTGCACAGCTATCTTGCCAACCTAAATTATGTCACTAAGAGCAATATCCCCAAATATATTGATCCCGTTCAAACTTCAACTTTGGAATCGTGGGCTATTTCGAATTCTAAATATCAGAATTATCCAAATAACAAATATTTCCATATAATTACGTACTATAGGAGTATTAAAATTCTAAACACTAGAAAATATTTTTTATTAAAACTCGTATTTTAATATACCAGGCAATTGTGTCCAACTTAAAAAAACTTCAGTGTAGCACTATCTACTACAGTGACAACCAGACAATAAAGCTAAGTTTCTAACATTTAAAAATCACATTTTTTTATTCAAACTCAAATTTTATTTAACTAGTTGTGTGATGCCCACCTTAAAAAATTTTTAATACTACACAATCTAATACTAACGTGGAACACACACTAAAGCTTTTACTTAAAGATGTATTAATTATTAGGTAAACATACATTTTTATAAAAACTAGAGTTTCTGATAATCCCTCTCAATGAAATTTTAATGAGAAATAAAATAACTCACCCAGCCGAGAAATAACGGTTTTAAGGGCTTCAAAGAAATCCTTTACTGTATTTTTTTATGATTTCTCCGCCATACATACTCTGTGATGTATAAATCAAACTGACCAGGCACATGATTAGTACCCCGTAAAGATTTTTTATTGGCCGACCAAACAGAAATTCGAAATAATATAACTTTAAAAAAATTCTAATACATATAGTTTTCAAAAATTTGAAACAATATTTTAAAAATTATGGACAATACATCTTCCAAATATTTAAAAAAATTCAAAGTCCAATAACAGGAACGTTAACAAATTCTTAGATCGTAAACAAATAAAATTAAACGCTTCAAGGGTTGCACACAAAACGAATTTTGCACATGTCATACGAATACAATACATCATAAAATGAAAATCTTGTCATGCCGACGCATTCCAAACTATTATGCCAGTTTGGTGCACTTTATTGAACGCTTGGCGCGTACAGTTCTCTACTCATAGGCAAAAAATTTTTATATTGCAATAGTTTTCCTTATTAAAAAAAAACAATGTAAGAAATAAGTAGTATACCTCCACATGTTATAATAAAATTAGTAATACATATTTAATAAATGCATAAATTGATAATATACATTGCAATAATAACACACATTATTTTGCATTGGATTTAGTTTTAATTTTATGCTAAATATACATTGCTTTAAATTTTATATCACACAGAAAAAATAAAGCATGCCATATATTATCAGTCAAATAATATTAAATGAACTAATTAATAAGTCACTAATAAAGAGCTGATCCAGCAAACTCTCAAAGCCTTAATTGGAATGACCATTTATACTATACAAGTTTCATTCACTTGGTTAATTGAATTTTTATTTTTTAAATTTTTATTCACGACAGTATATTTGGTCAGTCTGTAGCTTATAAAAGATCCCAAATGAGGACACACATTTAGTATAAAGTAAATCTGAATAAAATGCTAAACTGACAAGCTCAAAAATTAATCTGTTCTATTATCAGCATGGTTTATTAATTTGAAGTAAATTTTTTTATAATATTTATATATCGACAGACTTGATTTGTTTGTTATTATCAATGGTTACAAGAGAGTTAATTAGAATGGGATTTATAGTTTAAAGTAGATTTTGAATCATTACAAACATATAAATTCCATGTGGGAATTAAACCCACAAAATGTTGAGCACAAGCTCAAAATACTAACCATTCGGCTGTCATTTCAGTTACATATCTACAGAGTCACTACTACAAACATTAATTTATTTTCACATAGGCATAAATAATTAGAAGATATGAAATTATAAAGAAAATTTCATTACAATATATGTTCACATTTGAACTTTATTTACTAATATCATTTTTAACTCTCTTTGATTACATAATTATCTAAAAAGGTTATTAGAATGCAAAACATGAACTTAAAAAATAAATATTGTTTTTGTAAAGCACTGTATTAAATTTGACATCTAATCTCCAACAAATAAAAAGATCTGAACAAAAGACACAATCTGTGATATTTATCCCAAAGGAAGGGAACGAGTAAAAGTGTAATAAAAATGTATATGTAATACAAAACTTAAAAATTCTGATAAAATCTTTTCTTGCAATGCATATACTTTAAGACTAAAATGTTAAAAAAACTTTTATAGAGATAAGAAAGTTGTCATTTGTGACCATTTAAAATTTTATACAAAGAATGAAGAGAGAGACATAAAATTTTGATATATTTTTAGAACTAATGAAAAACAAATATTTTCTAATTACAAGTCATTGCTTTGATAGTGTATAAAAGTCAATCTTATAGTGTTTTACAGCATTTTAAAGTTTACAAATTTTGCCTTCAGGGAAGGCTTTCTATAGATAGTGGGCTGTATTTACACGGGAAGAAACTTAGAAAACTCAGAAATACCCACTCCAAAAGATGAGCAACATCCATTTAAACAATGGCTGGGATCAAATCTGAGACCTTTTTCTAAAAAGAGAACATTGTCCAGCTATTATGCTACACTGTGACAAATTAATGTTTAAGTAAAATCTTAATGTATAATATTTTTGCAAGAAATATATAAATTAAGAAACTGTAAAAGAGAAACGAAACAGTCAAATTTTTAATCATCATATAAATCTATATTAGATTCTACAATATAAATGCTTTTCAAAAATTATTTAAGCAATAAAAAACTGATTTCACTATAAAATTTTGATGCAAAAGTACAAAAAATTAAACAAAACTAATAAAATCATTACAGGAAAAAACCTAATTGTTGAAAAATTTTTAATACATGTTTTATAATACAAAATAGGAAGACCATACTTTTTACATGTCGAATAAAATTAAAACTCTGAAATAAAAATTTTTTTAAGGAATATAATGGAAATAAAACTTTTTTTTTTCAAAAATGGGAAAGAAAAAACAAAATTAAAAATTTTTACCAAAAAATATTTGCTAATTTAGTGTTAGCTTATGGTTTAAACACAAATGAAAAAAAAAAAAAAAAAAAACATATGAAATATTATTAAGAGAGAAATAATTGGTGTGAATATTTCTAATTAAAACTTCAGAAAAAATTAGTGTTTTAATGTGACATGCTCTTGCAAATTACAAACAAATTTAAATAGTTATATCTAGGTAAACCTAATTTAAATGTTCAGTGATGTATCAGATTTGATTTAAAAAAATACCTGTAATTCAGTTTCTGGTGGTTTAGCAGGCTTTATTCTAGAATCAACTAAAAGTTTTGAAGCATTATTACGATAACTAGAAATTAAATCTCCAGTAGTCCAATTATGTGTATGGAGAAGTAGTTTAGCTAATGATGGTTTAACCTGTTAAAATATAAAATCCTACTTTGAAGACATTTTTATTAAATATGAAAAATCAGGAAGGAGTATAATACTGTCAAACAAAAGTTCTATAATTATGATTATTTAAGCCTTTTCTGAATGTTTGATACTTAAGAATGAGAACATATGATATTTTAAATATAAAAAAAATATAAGCTATATAGAAATGAGCAAGGCATGATGAGATACAATAAGAATGAATTAAATAGCACATAAAATTACAATTAACTTTTGATAACTTGATTTAATGTATTAAAAGTTTTTGATATTACTATTAGTTCAAAGAATTGAAGTAAGAAATGGAGTACATCAAAGAGATGCAAAGGCAGTTTTGCTGTTAGAACTTCTGAGAAAAATCAAGGTGCCAGACTTAATATCAGAAACTATTTTTCAAAAACCAGTTAAAATACTAGTGTAAGCAATATATTTACTATAACAAGCATATTATTAACTTTAAAACAGATCCTATATACTGGAGAATGAAGCAGACATGAAGCACCCCTCTCTATCAAGGAAAAATAAAGCTAATATAAAATTCCTTAAACAAAAATTTATAAAATTTAAGGGGAAAAAAGATTTAAGTTCCCATTTGAAAATACAAAATTTAAAAAAAGTTATTTAACTTAATATGGTTTTGAAGTCGACAATTTCACCAGAAATTAAAAAGAACCATGGTTATCAAAATTAAATGAAAGAAGACAGTCACAAAAAACAGATTTCTTGGCTAAACCTCTAAGCATTTTTCCTATAAGTAGAATAAAAATTTTGTTCAAGATATGGAAGAAATATTTTGTTCAGTAAATTATTTAAAAAAGATTTACAGCTGTGATCAGTATTTTTTTTTTAAAAAAAAACCTGAAATGTATGGATCTTTGATTTTAACATATTAATATCATTGTAACAGTTTAAACATAAATCCAAAACTTCTAAAAATATTCCTTAAAATTACTAGACAAAAAGTAAATTCTAAAAATAAGTTTTTTTTACACATAAGCAATTTTAAAATGAGCTTTTATTAGAATTTTAAAGAAAGCAAGATGCAAAATCATTAAAATAAAAAATAAATTAATTTATTTTTCAATAATTTTAAATCATTTAAATATTTTTACAATCTTTTTCTTTCAGATTGCAATGCAGTAAGCAAAAAATGAGTAAAATTTAATATTTACTGAACTGGAAAGAAAGAAGGGAAAAGTTTAAATAAGTAATAAGATCTAGACTCAGTAATTTTTCTATTTTCTAAAAATTTTTACAAAACTGAAAATTTATTCCTAACATACTTAACATTTTTTGATCAAAAAATTCTAAGTAAATCGCTATTTTATAGTAAAAGACATATATTTGACCTTGAAAGTAATTTCCATATTTTACATTAATTTTTGATATGGAATGTTCCACTATGTTTAAATAATCATTTGATTTCTCAGTAATATTAAAGTATATCTTTCAGACACAACTCAGCAGACTTCACACAAGTTCTAAAAACAAGGGTCAGGAATTTCAAGAAATATTTTACAGCAATTCATAAGTATATTTTACCCAGATGATTTTGAAATATCTGTGTAATTATTTTAATAATGTTAAATAAATATATTTATAAAATCTGATATTTCAGGCTTAAAATTAATGATAATTTAAAAGTATTAAATAAACCTACAACTTTGATAGAAATGATTTAACTGAAACTTTTCAAAATCTCTCTGTCTCAATCATTTAAATTTAGTATATGATAATGGATATTTTGATTAATTTGTTTAGATAGCTCCTTTTTTACAAATTCCTAATGTAATAAGATCATTCCTTTTCTAACTTTTTATTCCATAATTTTCTTTTTAAATTCTTTCATTTACAATATTAAGTAATAACTTTTGAAACAATAAAGGCCATGATGCAACATAGTTTAATATTAATTTCCAAACTCTAAGCTTACATATTTAAATCTGGCTGTATATTTTTAAATTCATTCATTTCATCTTTAAATGCTAATAACATTGATTTTAAATCTATTGATTTCAATAAGTATGATTTCACACTTGTCTATTTTGTTTATCTAAATATAATTCACCAGCAGCAGATTTAAGTAGATCTTTATTATAATAGCAAATCTAATTATATTGCGGAAATCTATAACTTAAATATAATATCAATAATTATAATCCAAAATTTGATTAATTATTTTTATTTTCAACTGCTTCGTTTAAATTCCTTAACCATCACAAACTTGACCATGAGAAGCAAAGAGAAAAATGATAACTTTTTATAAGTGGTAATTCATTTTCATATTCAGTAATAAAATGAAAATACATTAAATCAGATCAAAATAATCTTTAATACAATTTTGAATTCACGCAGATGGCTCTAATAATTCTATGAAGATATATAATTTTTAAAGTAGCATAATATTCATTTCAGACACATTAGTTAATAACTAATAGCTTCAGGAAGAATTATTTGATTTATAACTTCTCAATTATTTGAAAATGTGAACAAGAAATGTTTCATAGTATTAAAATATATTAATATACATTTTCTAAATAAATTTTTTCATTGATATTAAAAACAACTTACAATGTAAAAAAATTAGTCCCATTTTTTATCGTTTGTATTTCACTCTACATTCGCTTTTTTAATACAAAAATTACAGAGACCAAAATTTGAGAGGGATCTACAGTTTAAATTAGATTCTGATTATATTCATGCCTATGGTGAAATTCAAATCCACAAATTGTTAAACTGAAGGTGGAAGCATTATCTATTTAGCTACACAAGGTGGGAATCAAACCTGCGAGCTAATGAACTGAAGATCAAAGTACTATCCATTTAATTGGCAGCCATAGCTCATTCATTTGTTTTTGTATCTAAATTTTATTTACATTTTATTTTTGATTTGCTTATAATTGATAGGACATGATAAGACTAATATTTTCCTTTTTATTTCTAAGGAAATTCAAGGAATTGGTAATTTTTTTTATTATGAAGAAAATATTCAATAATTAAAAAATAGAATTAGAAATTAAAAGTTTACATGATTCTGAAAAGAAAAAAGCTCTAATCTTGAATTATTTTCATACTACAAATGTATCTCAATATTTTGTTTGAAATATTTCAGTGTAAGGAAGAAATTCATTTAAATTGGCAGACAGAACTATATATGGGAATCTAAAGTAGATTAGAAATGTATTTGCATACATCCCTTACCCATACATGTTTTCAGAATTGTTTTTTAAATAACAAAAATATAAATTACAGGCAAATTGGCACAAAGATTATCAACAGATTCATTGAATTGCTTTGCTACATCTTCAGTACTAAGACACGTGAATTCAAAATACTCAGGATCACTCTTTATTGGATCTGCAGGCTCCATCTCTGTATCTTCACAAGTATTATAATAATCATAATATTCTCCATCATCACTTTCATCACCCAGCTCAACATCTGAATTACCAGTTGACATCTAAAATTTAAGTTCACGTTAATAAAAAAACTAATTTTTGTCCAAGCTATTAAATAATTTACAGTTCTAAAATTTTTTTATGATTTAAGAGCAGTTTAATCTTACACTGTCGTAGTAAAACTTAGAATTATCAGAATAGATTTTAATTTGAAAAACTATAAAATAAATTAATATGACAAATAAAAAATTGTGTATACTTCAAAAACTTTTTTTTAAAAAAATTAATTAAATTAAGTAATTTTTTCCTAATGTTCATTGGTATTACCAATTTACTGTCTTTTGTTTGTATCATTTTAGGAATCATAATAATGAAGCACGTTATAATAGAAAAAGAATATAAAAAATATATATTCTTACTGTTCTATAAGCTCTAAAACAAGTTTAATTGTAACTGAAATGAGCACCTAAAATGCAAGCATGTGAGCTCTTTAGAATGACTAGTCAAACAGCAAAACAATGATTATCTGTAAAAAGAGAGATCATTTTATCAAATATTTCACGTCAATGTTTTCAAACTGAACATTTTGGTTTCTTGCAAATATTATTAATCATAAAAACTATTTCATATTTATAAAAATAAAAGCAATTAATTTACCATAACATAGCTTTTCTAGACAAACAAAATGAATTATGTTAAATAATTTTGGCTAAAAAATAAAAACATATTAAATAAGAATCAAGTTTCAAAATCAATCTGAGACATTACATTTAAACATCAATTACATAAATGTTATGTTTTACTCAAAAAAGTAAATATTAAATTGCTTTATGCTTATAAGATTATTGTAAAATTAATGAAAGTAATAAGATGTTAACATGATGCAACATAAATTAATGATATATCAGTAATATTTTCACAATTGTTTTTTTTTCCCCTAAATCATAATAAATACATCAAACATTCTGAAGTTTTCTTAAATATTTGACTTAATCTTCACAGTCAGCAAAGTTGTCATAACAACTAAATATTATATACTACATCACAATGAATTCCTTAATTGATAGATTTTCATCTGAGCAATACCTTTAATGATTCTAAGTGTTGAAATAATAAATCTTATGTTAAAATTTTTATTTTTTGTTTCACAGCAGTATAGCATGGATTCCAACTACTTAAGGCAAACACTTAATTTCCCTTTTGTTTTTTAGGAGTAAGTAAGTATATCATAAACAGTTTTATTATTTGTGATATTGTTCATCATCAGAAATTGTGCATGTGTGAAATTAAATTGGTTATAATTTAATATGAATAAATAATATACATGATTTAACCACCAAAACAATAAAATTTAAAAATAATTAAGTGTTTAGATTCTAAAATTGCTTTTTTAAAATTAAACTGCTATCTATAGTAAAATATTATTAAAAAATTATTTGATGTATACTATATAAGAAAAAAAACACAAGGAAAATAAAATTCATACCTAAAAAAACAATTCTTACATTTATTTTATTGATGAAAAATTAGATGGAGTTATTACTTAAGTTTAAAAACCACATTTAAAAAACAAACTTTTCTATTACTTCTCAGTCAATTAATCATCTAATATCTCTTACATACAAAATACACCTGAGGCCACATATGAAAAGTCCTGAAGAGAAATTTTGGGCTATAGTGGGTATCTAAGTAAAAGTTTATGGATGAATAACTCGTCAAGAAAATGTTACTGGCTTTGTTTAATTAAGATGGTAATAAAGCTTACATGTCAAAAAGATCTAGATACTGTTGCTCAGCAATAGCACTCCAAGCATAGATTGAAAATGCTTTGCACCTAAATGTCAATTTATAAGAAATTCCCAAGCTACAATCAAACTTCTCAACAACTTTATAATGTTTGCATTTGAATCTATTGATTATACTTGGATAAATGGGATATAAGATGGGAGAAATCCCATGCAAGTTGCTTAAAAAATAGAGACTTCAAAATCTGCTGCACAGCTATTTATCCATAATTTGAAGAGTTTATAATTCTCTACGAAAAGTCAAATCAAGTTCCTAAACCATAAAAAAATGGAAAAAAATATTTCAAACAGATTTTAGAAAATTAACCCAAATGGAAGAAGCATGAAAAGAAGTTCACATGAGATATTTTAAAATTTTGAGTCACTCTTCTAAATACAAATTTTCATACTCATTTACAATATACATAAATACAAAAAGATAAATCTTCCAACTGATTTCAAACTCAAAATTAATAATTCAAACTTCCTAATAAACATAGATCTTAGATATTATTGATTTTAAAATTAAAAATCTAAATTTCAAATAAATTAAATTAACAAATTACAAGTTTAACTTTTAAAATCAATTTTTAAAGAAACTACTTTAATACCAATGAACTTTTAATCACAAAATAAAAAGGTGGTAAAGATTGCAATACATTTCCATGCACAGGGGATGTTTTCAAAGAATTGCAATAATTTAATATCCAGTTTGAAATTAAGTCATTCAGGAATCCCTTTTGGAACAGAAATATGTAGATTTATCATTGCATGTAGCTTTTGGATATAGGTTGGTCTAAACAGCTTCAAACCAGAATGATAATGTAATATTATGAATGCAATTACAACAAATGTTAATGGTGTTAACTATTAATTAAATTCTGGAAATAACAAACACTGATGTAAAATGAAAAGAATTATAATTTAAGGTGCGATTTTAAATATTTCTTTCATCTTTTAAAAATTAATAATGTATGATTGAAATGAAAAACATCCCCATATGGCTTACATTTAGAGGCAGACAAAATCCGGATGTTTTATATAATACATCTTTAAAAATATATTGATTTCATTAAGTTATCCTTCAAATTATGTTTCTTAAATTACTAATATTTACATAACAACTGCCTTGAAATTTGTGAATAACTCAAAAAAAGTGAAAGCAAATTTAACCAAATTTGTGAATGATTATAGAAACAAACAAAATTATATTTTTATGATGTTGGTTTATCTAAACTTCTTACTTATCAAAAATCTTTTTGGAATTATCGTAGACTCTAATCTTATTTAGAATATTAGCTAAATTTGAAAGAATTTTACAAGTTTTAAGAAAACACTTTTGTAATTAAGTATATGACATCTAAAGTAAATTTATCACTGATTAATTTCTTCATAAAATGCATATTGGTTTTGAAAAAAATTTTTTAGGAAAGAAATATTTTTTTACATTTAACATAGTTACTAATTTACTGACAGCTAACTACAATTTGCTATTAAAAGCAAATATTAACAGTAAATTGTAGTTTGCAAATTCTATTAGTAATTGAGAAATTAGTATTATTCTAGTAATTGAGAAAACAAGAAATTGACAACAATTCAAGTAATTGAGAAAACATTCGTATTTTATATGGATAAATTAAATAAATATGGAGAAAATTCCAAAATGAATAAAATATATAAGTTCAACTCATTCTTTTTTAAGTATAATAAATATGTACAAAATCAATGAAATTAAAAAAATAATTACTAAATATTATAATAATAAACAGCACCATAAAAAATTTTACACAATTGTATCATACCAAATAATAGAAAGAGTTAAATTTAGAAGGCACCCTAAAATACTAATAGCCTCCAAATGTATCATTTAATCTTACAAAATCAAAAAAGAGTCAAAACTAAATATTAGGCTAAAAAATAATGTAACCTAAAAACATTGCCTACAACAAAATTTACTCAATAATTCAAGTAGCTGTATTATTGAGAAAATTTTGTTATAAAAATTATAAAACAAGTATCATAAATACAAGTAGCTGAACAAACACAAAAAAAAGTTAAATATAAAGTTTACAACTAGTACAAAATATACATTTTAATCAGTCATATATAACCAATAAAAAAAACAATGAAATAAAACATTTTTATAAAATTCTTACCATTTACTATTGCCAATTTATTAGGTATGAGAACAAGAATTTATGGACTAGATTCTGACTGATGCAACTAAAAAATAAATAAGAATCAGTTCTGATGAAATTTAATGAAAGGATTCATGTGGCATTAATCAGTAACAAGTAAATAATATTTAACTATCATTAGAATGAATTTGAAAAACAATGTGCATCACTTATAAATTATTTTACAAAATATCAACAAGTTAACTATATTTAACTTGTGCAAAATGATATTCCATCTGGAAAAACAATTATAACAAATAGGGTTTTTTTGTTTCTGAATATTACTTACATACGAAGTTTACTGATTAAAATAGCCAAATATTTGTAAAGCACTGATAGTTAGGAATATTCTTTTGAAACATACAATTAATTTATACACAATCTTCAAGATGATTAATAATGAATCAATCATTTTCGCATATTTATATTATAACAGTGACGTAAATGAAATTAATAAAACTTAAAAGTATATAAAATGAATGAACTTTTTCATAGTATACACACATTTCGTTGACAGGGATTTCAATCACTTTTCAATGGACTGTAAAAAATTCATTGTTGCCACTCATGTTGTGGCGAAAGTGTTAAATAATACGTATTATTGATTGGTATGGAGCAATGGAGAGAAAATTATAAATTCACAGGTCTGTGTGATAAATTCTTTATAAAAAAATTTATATACTGAAATGAATCTTCATTAGATTAAGAAAAATCAATGAACTTCTCTTTATATGAGAAGAGAATTATTAAACCTTGATAAGAATCTATAGAAATTGATTAGAATATCAAAGATTCTTAAAATTTGCATTTTAAAATAGTATAATGTATTATTTGTCAATAATATATATAATCCAATGGAATATATTTTTTCATAAAGGATATGATGTAATCATAGGAAAAATCTATCTGTAACTCAGTGCTATTCAGAAGTTAAATTTTGATGAATTTATATTACATAAGTTTAAATTAACCAAAAAAAAAAAAATACAAAGCTTTGTTGATTTTTAAAGGGAAATTTCAGAGTTACAGCTAACTTTAACTTTCGGTTCGGGTCACTTTCTGTTTCTTCGTAAATAAAATAGTACACATGTTAATTTGATGTGAACAAATTTAGTTTTCTGTCTTTTTTTAACACTTGAATTATTTGAAGTTCAATTGTTAAAAAAAAAGACAGAAATCTAAATTAAATTTTTATTTAATGTAATTTGCTTGAAACTGTTAAATACTTTATAGATTTTTAGAGAAATAGATTAATGAGGATGAATTTGATGTACCAAATGCATCACTTATAATTTTACAAAATGTCAACAAGTTAACCATATTTAACTTGTGCAAAATGATATTCCCTTTTGAAAAACAATTATAACAAATTGGATTTTTTGTTTCTGAATATTACTCACATAAGAGTTCGCTGATTAACAAAAATTTTCAATGCACTGATAATTAAGAATATACTTTTGAAACATACAATAAATGTATACACAATCTTCAATAGTTTTGAGCAATCTCTGTGAGAATGAATAATGAATCGTTCATTTTCACATATTTATATTATAACAGTGAAGTAAATGAAATTAATGAAACTTAATAGTACATAAAATGAATGAACTTCTTCAGAGTATACACACATTTCGTTTATAGGGATTTCAATCACTTTTCAATGGACGGTGAAAAATTTACTGTTGCCACTCATGTTGTGGCGAAAGTGTTAAATAATACGTATTATTGATTGGTATGGAGCAATGGAAAGAAAATTATAAATTCACACACAGGTCTGTGTGATAAATTCTATATGAAAGAATAAATTCTTTATAAAAAAATTTATATACTGAAATGAATCTTCATTATATTAAGAAAAATCAATGAACTCCTTTTTTTAAGAGAAGAGAATTATTAAAAAAACCTTGATAAGAATCTATAGTAATTAATTAGATTATCAAAGATTCTTAAAATTTGTATTTTAAAATAGCATAATGTATTATTTGTCAATAATATATATGATGCAATGAAATACATTTTTTCATAAAGCATATGATGCAATCATAGGAAAAGTTAATCAGTATTGTTAAACTCAGTGCTATTCAGAAGTCAAATTTTGATGAATTGATATTACATAAGTTTAAATTAACCAATAAAAATACAAAGCTTTGTTGATTTCTTAAAGGGAAATTTCAGAGTTACAGCTAACTTTAACATTCGGTTCGGCTTGCTCTTCTGCTTCTCCGTAAAGGCCTGTTTACACGTTCCGAGTTTCTCGTCCGAATTTGCAATATGACGTCATCAAGACCGAGAAACGAGTTTCTCGTCCGATCGATCCGAGAGTGGTGTTTACACGTTCCGACTTCTCCGATTCGATATTTTAACGTTTATCGTAGTTTCGCTTTTAGTTTTCATTTGTTGCTGTTTTATTTCGCTTCCTTTGTTGCTGTTCAATTTATTTAATCTCTATTTTGAATATGAATGAGAAATTAAAAATCGTAACAATAATGGAGGTAGTGGCTGCTGCTTCATTATTATCGAAAAGAAAAATAAAAGTAACAATAGATCAGTGTGGACTAAACCTTGACTGTCAAATCAGCACAATAGATTGTCAAAACAATTTTTGTGATAGGAATTTGTTGATATTTTAATTTCTAGTATTGTAGATCAAAGCAAAAAAATTCAAAAGGAGATCTTTCTTATTGAGTGACATTTTAAACATATTTAAGCAAATATGGATACTAAAAATTCTAATGTAAATTATAAGATATTTTAAAAAGATTAGGTTTCATTTAAAAACATGTTTTTATTGAATTATGACTAAAATCTATATTAAACATTTTTGCCATCATGTGTCTATATTAATCATTTTTGCAATGAAAACTGTAAACACTTTTACAATGAGAGCTCATCATTCCACTAAACTGCATTTATTTTTGAATAAATCTGAAATACAGAAATCAGTATGTCTGTAATTTCAGCAGAATATGAAAAATAAATTAAGAAAAAAATGTATCTATATAAATGTTATTTTTTTAATTACACATGAAACACTTTAATAAAATCAGACATTAATTTAAAAACTTAATAAAAGAGGCTTAGAAGTCTCATGAAATGTATAGATTATATATATAAAGGAAATATCTATAAATTTTCCTTTCTTTTACATGGAGTATCAACTTTAGTAAATAGCAGAGAACATTAAAAATCTTGAAACTAAAACTTGCTTTAATTAAAGTAAAATATTAATATTTACAACATTTTCAGTACATTTATAAAATGTTTCAGTTCCTTCACAGTTGTATTTTTATACAAAATATAATCAAAAGAATACTACATAAATGCTTAAATAAAAATGCACAAAATATTATAATTTGCCCACTTATTATTAAAACATTTATATTGATAAGTTTTCAATATTATGGAAAATGATATAATGTAAGAAAGTAACTCATGCAATTATAGGAAGAATACATTAAGAATTTTGATTTTGCTGTTAATTAAAATATCTAGCTGATTATACAAAATCTAGGTTTTTAACATCTTAAAAGAAATTACTTGTGTTATAAATGTGAGGAAACTACTGGATATAAGACTGGTCTTATAAGAGATTTTAGAGACTATTTTCAGCTAATAGAAAATTAATTTGCTTATAGAAAAAGGATTAATAATTTGTCACAAAAACACTAGTCAATTTTTACAATGATATCAAAAAATATTTCAGTGAGGCCATTTGAATCATAATAATGTATGTATTACTAAATTAAGCAATATTTTTCTCCATTAAATTAAATTGAACAAAAAGGTTATGCCTTTATATTAAACTTAATTAAATAAAAATATTCTGTTAACAAAATTGATAAAGCCAATAATGTTCTTAATGTATTTAGTTTTTTCAATTATATCTGGATTGAACAATTGCTGCTTATAAAAAAATTTTTTGATTAGAATAAGGGAAAATTTTTATTAGACTTGTTGACTTTTTAATATTTAATTATTCTAATAAAAATGATTTTTTAATTTAAGAAAGAAACAGAAAAATCATAGAAATGACAATAATTTGCAAACAAAAGATTTTCATTGGTTTTCAAATCATAACTTTTTTCTAGAGAGTTCTTGTTAATGCTTTGATAAAAACTATTTTAAAGCCAAATATCTTTTTTATCAAATCATTGGAATAATGTGATTCACTATATTCATTTTTATTTTCATTAACCTGTTTAAAAGATTTAAGTTATTTACATCATTTTGAATTCCTTAAAATGTATGGGAGTAGAACAGTGTTAATTAAAGTCATCTCATCAGAAAATGCAGATTAATTAAAATTATTTAAATCTTATTTATTAATTTTTTAATAGAAGAAAATATTTTTGTTCACATAAGAATATGCTTCTTAAATTATTATTTTTTTTAATTTCGTCTGATGATATATTTAATACAGCAGACAGCTCTACGTATCCTTTGTTTCTGAAATTCTTGTGATAATCAACAGAATTTACATTCCATAAATATGGCTACCCTTTATATTCTTCAATTAGAATTTCGATTTGTTCTTTTACCCAATTCATTTTGTCAATGCCCCACAAAGAAAACAACTGTTTCACGAAGAAAATTCTTCGGGTTGAAAAATTCGTATTCTTCGATGACGTCACTCTTCCATAAAGCTGATTGGCTGTGGACGAAAATCTCGGATGGAAAAGTAGAACATGTTTTACTTCTCTCCGAGATCGGAGCTCGACATCCGAGAACGTGTTTACACACTCCGATTTCGCGATGGCAACGGGTTCCGAGAAGTTCGGACGAGAAACTCGGAGCGTGTAAACAGGCCTTAAATAAAATAGTACACATGTTAATTTGGTATGTGAATAAGAACTTTAATTTTCTGTCTTTTGACAAATAATTGAATTATTTAAAGTTATTTAGATTTTAATTTAATGTAGTTTAGTTGAAACTGTTAAATACTTTACAGATTATGTATTGAGAAATTTATTTATTTAATTCAGTATAATATATTTATTATTGTATATCTATATTTTACATAGAATTTTTGTGCTTACATTTCTCCATATTTTCTATATTTTTTATCTATATGTGTGTCATTTACTTTCAGTAAATTTTAGAGACGCTGGAAGGAATGTATTTTTATATTAGAACGAAAAGGTTTATCAGTTATGATTTATCCTGAGACTAATAAATTAATTTTTACATCATATGATCATTTAAAGTTTCCATGTTTTTTTTTCTTTCGGATTTTCATTTATAAAATTTTAACATTTTAAAAAATCATTTTTATTTATAATTTTTCTATTGCAAATCAACAGAATAATATTTGTTATCTTTGATGTTTAACGATTAATTGAAAAAATGAATGAAATGAAGATTTTATTTAAATGTACATCAAAATTAATTAAATGGTAAAATTCATTGCTTCCTTGAAATTTTATATATTGTCTTTTTATGTAAATAAGTTTTTGACATTTCTTTCATATGCATTGACTCCCAGAATATATTTTTTTACAATGTTCTATAAGTTGTGCATAATAATATGCGAAAGAGTAAAAAAAGTAGGAATCTGATATTTTTGGTAAGGAGAGGAGCAGTTATAATCCATAAAAGTAATCAAGATACATTAATAGCATAAGCTATAAATATATTAAATTATTTTGATGCATAACTTTATTAAACAGTAGATAAAACATTCAAATATAGGATACCCTCATATTATGAAACCAATAATTCGTATGTTTTTTAATAACTTGAATCTTCTGAATCTTTTCAATTATTGTTAATTAAAATAAGTAGAAGAGGAACAAGCACTGTAAGATTCATCCTAAACATGATTATACTATATAAATATTTTATACTTTTCCATTATACCTTTCCTTTCATAAAGAAATAGCATTTTTTTACAGAGAAGCAAAAATAGTATAACAAAGATTCAATAATTTTATTGGCTCAAAATTTATTTTAAATTTAATCTATACTAAATCAAATATCTTTGTCCAAAAATTGACTAAAAAGGGATAAACAATCTAAATGCTAAGCAAAGCTAAAGCTAGTTGGTGCAAAAGATTGCTTGGTGATAATTTTGTTTGTTAAAAGAATCACTAGCTTAGCTATCAACTCTACTGATTTTATCAGGAAACTCCTGATTTTTCATTCCTCCTGATTTCCCGATAATGTATGAAAATCTACTGAATTTGGCAATTTCAGTGAAAAACTTAAAAACAGCTGAGATTTTGATAGAAAAAAAAAACTATTGAGTTGTTTTAGTAGCTGAAATAGCCAACAGATGGTGCACTAATATAATTATCATGATGTTATAATATCATGAAAATGTGTTCCCCTGAGTTTCAAATGCCATCTGTCTGCTCTGGTAGGATGACGCTTTAACGACTTGGGTGCCAAAAACTCGTTCGAGTTAGCACTTATATAATTAACATTCAGAGCAGACACCTAGTGCCTGTTTACATAAACAGTTAAATTAGAATGAATATCTCTAGCTATTTGTAATTTCATTTGGAAAATATTTGTCACTTAAATAAATTTACTTAATGTATTTTATGTAATTTTATAAGTTTAATATTTATAAATTGGACTAGAGTAGTAAAAGTTGCCCTATAAAATAAGTATTTGGACATAAACATAAATGTTTATTTTTTTACGTGTAGTATATTCTGTTATTTTTCATAGTTCCTTTATGAGGTTCATGAATATTTTATAAAAATTTTTAGATTTACACAAAATATGTTTAACATTAATCATTCTCAGAATTTATAACTAAAGGGTAAAATTGTCTTTTTGCAACACTACTGTTTTAAACATTCAAGCAAAAATGTCACTAATAAGTATCTTCTGATTTTCATTCTTCAAAATCAGTAGTATCTAGATTTTTTTCTATAAGTTTGGCAGGTATGACTACAGTCACAAGCAGCTAATGGCAAAAATGCAGAAAAATTTGATTTTGTCTCATTGTAAAAAAGATACTATTACATTATACTTACTCAATCCATCACCGTTACGACTGCTAAACAGTGTCTGCCACAAATAAACATTGCCATTTAAATAATTTTTAACAGTAAGTGATACTTTTTAGTGTTTAAAATGTTTGTATAATTTTTTTATTAGTTTCTAAAAACTTAAACATTTTTAAACAATGCATGATGTAAATGGAATATTTTTGACTAATTTATGATTTTTTCTTTCCCATTGCGGCAAATATTAAAAATGAAGCTATAATGGAAAAATACCAAATATTTTTATAGGAATTTGAAAAGAAATGTGCTGTTTACTAACTAAATAAAGATGCTGCAAACAATGATCTTTCGTACTGAGATCAACAGAATAAACTTGCAGTTTAAAAACATGAAATTACTTTTATTAATCTGGAAATATGTTAAAAGTAAAAATGATGTTAATATTCTAGGAAGCTGGTTAATAGGTCAGTGACATTTGATTTTAATATTTACTTAATAATTTAAAACTAATTTCTTATACAGCTCATTAAAAGCTTAAATGTCAACTTCTGCTGTCAATATTGAGGGATTATTCCCCTAAAAACTCACTCAAATACGAAAAGAGCAGTCTAATTTAAGGAAAAGGCATTTTCTTAATAGTGGTTTAAACTGCTGTAAAATAATTATTAAATTTTAATATATAGAAAAATTTTTCAAATTAAATCTAGATTAGAATAATGTAAAAAGTTTTTATTTTTTAATGCACAATAAGATAAAAAAAATTGAAAGGACATTCAGGCTAGAACATTTTGTATGTATTTTGAAAATTCATATCGAACTTCTATATACATACATGCTTTATATCTTACATTATATATATTCTTTCACAATAGATCATTCAATATTCTCATAAAATAAATGGCAGTGGTTCTGAATCCACTTTAAATGTAAGTTCCTGTCTGATAAATCTTCATGTTCCAAAAATGACTATTGAGTTAACAAACCAATCAAGTTATCTTGAGTATTATCATTTAGTTGAAAAATATTTAAGATTTAGAAGTCATCTTTTATTCTTAACTTTCTTTGTTTTTTCAAATACTGAGTTTTGTTAAAGAATAGTGGTGAAAAAAGAATAAATTTAATCATTGCTCAGATAATGTCTTTCAAATAATGTGCTGCAAACTGTGACTGAAACAAAGGGTTTATTTGTAAAGTTAAACTCCTAAGTAAACCACATCTTAAAATTTTATTTAGAAAATGGTATCTAAAGCATCTAATATTTTGTGTTGACTAATTGCAATATACAAGTAAAGAATTTTTATCTTATATCTGTTTAGTTTTAATACTATGATAATAGTTTTAAAATGTTTTCAATGATCTGTGTATATTATACTACTGAAATTTTCAAGTATTTAAAAAGCAATTAGTAATTGAATTATTTTTCTCAAAATTATATTTACTTTTGCTTACATTCCTTAGATAAAAATGGTTGAGGCTGTTCCTGAGAATATTGACTTTGCTAAAGAAGAGGAGAAAATACTTCAATATTGGAAGGACATTGATGCTTTTAAAAATTGCTTAAAACAATCTAAAGGAAAACCAAAGTATTTTCTTTATATTAAAATTTACCATATTTTATTGTATTGTGTAATTTAAGCTCTTAAAATGGTTAATAATTTGCATCAACATATTTAATTTATATTATATGAAAATGATGAGAAATACTTTAATTAGTATTCTTTTGTGAATAATAAAGTAAAGGTATTCAGAAATCTCAAATTTTGTTAGAATAAAATGAATAAAAGGAGACGTTCAGCTTAATTTTTTTTAACTAGAAAATATTTACAGATTGATATTTTTAGAAAAATTTTCATTAGTTTTATATAAAAAAATTTTTAAGGTAAAAATTTAAATCATTTGGAAATTATATTAAAACATTATATCATAATAGAGGAGGAAAGTATAGGTACTTTTCCTTGTAGGGTTTGTAGCTTGTGGGATTTGTAAGTCAAGTAATGTAACAAACAGAAGAGAATTGTCACACAAGTAATTTTCCTATTCAAGCCAATGAAGCAGATTAGCATTTCATGGCTTGGTATATTGATTGAAAGAACAAGTAGGGCTTTTTATAGAGATGTCATTTCTTCTGCTGTCTAGTCAGAAAAATTCTATATCAAAAATAAAATATAATTTTTCTTTTGTAACTTATAATAATGAAATAATAAAATTATTGCGATATACTCATTTTATTATTGAAGTTATTTAGCCAGTTATTAGAAAAATAATGCTTCCAGTAAAAAAAACTAACTAACCTAACCTAACCTTTTTAATTTCATTCTAATTAAAACAATTTGTTTAAAGCTTCTTAAAATATATTGTTAATTACAGTTAAACAATGCAGCTTATCTTTGCCATTGATTCATTGAATTTTGATCTAATTAGTACTTAAATGCAAAACATGACTGTTTGGTAAAAAACAAATCAATCTGAAATTTTCATCAATCTTAATCTTTTAATCAATCTTTCAATCAATGCTTGTTTTATCTTTTTTTATTCTGATAAAATTATCTAATCCTATATATTGATTATTATATATTATTTTAAATATTAGCAAGGAAATCAAGAACAGTGATTAATGGTGACAATTTTTTCATGGTATTTTTATTTTATGAAAAATTTTCTACCCAAATTGAAGACAATTTTCTCATCCAGTGCTGTTAGAATAATTTCATTCATTCTAAATTTTATAACTTTGTCTTCGAGAAACTATCTTAAGGACTTCTTTTGTACTCTTTTATAATGTGTAAAAAATTGCATTTATGTCAACATTTTAATATTTATATCTTTAAGGATTTTAGATATAATGGAACATCTCTAAGCTTTTCATTTATTTTTGTTGAAATGTTCAACTACTGTGTTAGAATATTATATCATTTTAAAATGTTTCTAATTTTTCTTTTGATTTATTCCACATATTTATATTTCTCAAAAACATTAATATACAAATAGCAGGTACAATAAAAATAAATTATTCTTAGAATGTTTGGAGAATAATTTTTAATTACTTCAAGGAAATATTATATCAATTATTCTTAACATAATTAATAATAGCCTGTCTGCAGATTGCAGATACTTGTAATTGTTGGAAATCTATTTTAAACTATTAACCATATTAGTAATTGTGTCAAAAAGTGATTATAGAGCAACAAAGAAATTCATGTCTAGAATATTTCACTGTTAAGCTTGTTTCAAAATGCCATAATGATTATATTAAAGTAGCTCAAAAATTAATATTTGTTTTTTAAAATAGTGTATAATTTTTCACCCTGCATTAGTTTTTAGAATAATTTCTCTATATGTTCCATATCGAAATTTTGATAAGTATAAATGTGTATTTGACAAGTCTTTTACTGTCAAATATTTCACATTGATTATCAACATGTATATTAGTTTTAAATAATGCCATATAAAGTTGTCTTGTTAATAAAAATATACCATTTATTTACATACTTTATTATCTATTTTATAGGTATACGTTTTATGATGGACCACCATTTGCAACTGGCCTCCCACATTATGGCCATATTCTTGCTGGAACCATTAAAGATATTGTAACTCGTGTGGCCCACCAATCTGGTTATCATGTGGAAAGAAGATTTGGGTGGGATTGTCATGGGCTGCCAGTGGTTAGATTTTGTTTTTTGACTATTTTGTAGATCTAATCCATCATAATTTATTAAAATAAGAAATATTTTCAATTTTAGCATTATTTTTTACGGATATTTCACGTATGTTGTTTTACTAAAATAGGATTTTTTCATCTTTTGAGAAATCAACTATTAATTGGTCTAAATATTTATCACATGAAATTTTTTATTCTAAACTATTAAAAAAAAATTTACAGTTAACTTTTTGATATTTTTTCTCTCTGTGAACTAATATTTTTATTTTTAGGAATATGAAATTGATAAAACTCTTGATATCAAAGGTCCAAAAGATGTTGAAAAAATTGGTATTGAGAATTACAATAATGAATGCAGAAAAATTGTAATGCGTTATGCCAAACAATGGGAGGTATAGTATTGAAAATTAATTATTAAAATAAATTACATTTATTAATTTTTAATGTCATATGTATTTGTAAAAGATGTACTTTTACTTAAGGATTTTTTTATTAATTTTTGTTTTACTGATCATAAATATGTTCCTATTTGCAAACATTGCTAATTTTTTGTTCCACATAATTTAGTTTCAGCTGTAATATAATTAGATCTTTAAATATAAAAAAAATAAAAAGCCTTCCAAAGAAATTTTGTATTTTTGCATTCTACAAATTTAACTATTAATCAAAAATAAGTTTAAATACAAAAGATTGGTGTATAGAAATTAATAAATTTTCTTGAACATTTATTGAATCTTTCAATGATATGAGAGTAGTTTATTTTCTTGAAATCATTTAAATGGTCTTATATAAAATATGTTTTGAACTAATTTTATAATGTTTAATTATTTTCGATTTCTTTAAACCTTATATTTAAGCTTATTCATCAATAAATTATTCATGTAAAATAAGATAATTTTTATAGCAATTGGGTTCAGTTTTCAAAAACATGTTTCAATTTTTGATGCTTAGTGAGAAAATGTATTGCAAAATATCATGTTACCTAATACGCCACCGTAAATTTATATAATCCGAAGACCTTTTTCTGAATAAAAGGAAAAAAAGCATTGCATAATCTGCAGATATTTTTGACGAATAGTCGAAAATATAATCTGCTGATAATGTGGATCTTGCATAAAATAAAAAATACACAGTTTGATTAAAAATATAATAAATTGTACAGAAAAAAAACAAAAAAAACGAATATTATAATAAAGATCTACTTGAATCCACCTCATTGCAAAGTTTTTATGAACTGAGATGAAAGCCTGAGAGTGATAATTCCGAGAAATTAGTGAAACTTCTCTATTTTTATTTTTTATTAACTTTTAAAATAAGGTAGACATTTTTAAAAATAAAATTTGCTTCTTTAACAATTGAATGGAAGAAATGTAATAATTTTGAATTGCGCATTGGATGCATTTCTTTTGTACCATGCATGCTTTCCCCCTTACATTATCACACTTATCTCCACACTCTATTTGCCTTCTCTTTATTTAAAACTCTCTGTGTAATTTAAAGGTTTTTGCTTCCACACGATGATATACAAACTTTTATATATTCAAAACGAAACTACTTAAGGCAAGACGAAAAGCAAAATGATGACAGTAATTGTTTTTGCAAAAGCAATATCTTTTGGAGGAATCAAATTTGTTTTTGAATGCAATTAAACAAAACTGATTATAAATGTAATAAATATGCTGAATTTTGGTGCCATATTATTTATTTTATAAAACATAAATGACATTCCTTTCAAAACATTTTTGCAAATTTTTCTGATGGAGGACATTTTTTATCAGATTATCTGCTAGTGCCATATAATATGCACAGCGAAATTTGAAACTTTTTTAACATCTAATTCGCGAATTATATACAGGAAAATATGGTGCATTGTATGAAAAAATATAAGTTATATAGTATTCCCTACAGAACTGATGATGAGATGAATAATTTTTTGGCTTACCTTTCAACAATTTATGCTCCTATCACAAGTGTAAATGTTTTTTTAAGTCAGTCTGATCAAATTTTCAGTCGTGTACAGTGGTTAGAGCAACAAATTGAACTCCAGGTTCAAACAAACCATTCTCATGTATGTGTATCAATATTTGCTCAATTATTATATGATAAACTTTTAGTTATATCTTATTTTGAATATGATAAAAAACATACAATGTGAAGAAAACTCACTTCTACTGTTAAGGTGGATAGTAGATTAGAATGTAATATGATTATTTGGATTTGTTAAGACATAAAATTATGATTGTTATTTTTTAAACATTTTATATATTTCTGAAATATATTCTTGACTATCTAGAATACCATAATAAAAACAATGATATCATAACAAGTGGATTGTTTATATAATAAATCCATTTCTTAAAAACAGTTTTTGTGGCATAAACAAAAGATAAATAACTTTATATTGGGAATTATCTTTTACAATATGCACACTTAAAAACTGTAACATCAGAATTGTTTGTCAATTACAGTTCGATAGAAATTGTGAATTATTTGTAATAAATTGTTTACTTGGTAGAAGTAAAATTATGTCGCCTGGCTCATTTGAGTGTTACATACTAAAATAAGATGCTATAAATTGATTCTATAGATCTTAGAAAATATTGAACTCACTGTTTTGTTATAATCAAGTGGTACCTTTTTTAGCATTTGGCAATATATTTTCAATCTAGTGAATAATTTTGTTTATCATCTGTGTTATCAACTCACAATTTTTTTTTATTAAAATCAATTTATTGCTTTTTATGGTAAATCTTATTAGATTAAACTTTAAAGTTCGTTATATCAGCATATATCAGACAAAATGTATTGCACTTTGATAAAATGAAAAGCTAAGATTCTTTTAAAGTTATTTCTAGCAAACAAAACAAAATAACCTTCAGTACATTTATCCAAATTGTAAAGAATAAGATTTGGTAAAAAAATGATTGAATTTCAATATTCGAATAAGATTTAAAAATTTAGTTATTAAAGGAAATGCTTTTCCTGTATTTTTAAAATAAATTCTTGATATTTTTACAGTTTTTGTACCAAACTTCATAAATTGTTACTTGTATGTAAAAGATCTTTATGAAATTATTTCATATGTTGTCGACTTATAAAATTTTAGATGTTAATTTTCAACTAAAGTTTGTGCTGGTTTGGAAATAATTACATATTTTTCATTTATAAATGTGTTTGTAATATATTTGTGTGTGACAATATGTTAACAAATCATTTGAATCATTACTGCAAATAAGTAATTTTAGTTTACATATAATTTCAGAAAGGTACTCCAAATGAACATTAAAATAATTTTTTTGAAAAATTTTAAAATTATTTTCATAAGTAATTTACATGAAAATGTGTATACTTTTTCAATTCTTAATTGAGTAAAAATATCAAGTAAATGAAACAAAAATGTTCAAATATTCTTTTTAATATAATATTAATTTTATTTTAAATGCTGATTAATTACCATGTCTGGTGTTTTAGTTCTGAAATTTCTTTATTTTTACATCAAAGTACACGTAAAATTATGCTTGCATTATATGAATAAAGTATTAAAATTTTCTTAATTTTTCAAGAAAATGAGCAACACATGTAGTATAAGAACCTTCCATAGATTACAGTTATGAGACTTCTGATGGATGCAGCTCTTTGCAAAGAACACATTTCTATCAACCTAATTTCATATTAAAAAAAATTATTTTTATTCACATGTAATTGATATTTGTCATATAGGAATGATAGAAATGCTATCTTAAAATATTTTATTTTTATTTCTTTTATAAGATTATTCTTAAAAATATGAGACATTTTGCAATGGATTATTAAAGCAGACAATTATCATTTTATTACAGTTAAAAACAAAATATTTAAGAGTAATAAATGGATATTGAAAAAAATTTTGCAAATGAATAAGTTTTTCCTTTAAATTAATTGCTACCCTTTTTTCAAAACATTAATTCTGTTTTAATTTAGTATTCTTAAAATTATTTTTTATAATCTGATCAAAAGTAAAACTATTCCACTATTGCTTGTAATTAAATTTTATCTGAAATGTATGTATGTGTATATAATGTAGTTCAAATTTAATAGGAAATTGTTGGACGTATGGGAAGATGGATTGATTTTGAAAATGACTATAAGACACTTTATCCTTCATTTATGGAAAGCGTGTGGTACATATTCAAACAGCTGTACAACAAAGGATTTGTTTATAGAGGAGTAAAAGTATGTAAACTATATTATTAACAGAAATCATAAAATTTGTCATCAAAAAGGTAGAATAGGAGATATTTATAAATTTCATGAGCAAAATTTTAAAACTTAAGAATTTTATTCGGAATTAATTTTTAAAATTAAAGTAATTTTTTTCTTCTCGTTATATTCTTTAAAGATGTATTCATAAATTTTTGTGCTGCATTTTGTATTTTAAATATCTTACTTAAAACAATTTAATTTTCTTAGTGCCAATAAAAATATATTAATGTAAAGTTTTACATTGTATAATAGTATTTTTTATAATCATGAAGAAAAGTATTATTATAAAAAACATATAGAATTTAATTTTATGCTAAATAATTTTATAGGTGATGCCTTTTTCAACAGCATGTAGTACTCCATTGTCAAATTTTGAATCTGGTCAAAATTACAAAGAAGTAGTTGATCCAGCTGGTAATGTTTTCCTTCTTATTTTTAGAAACATTTCTTATTTTTGCTTTATTATAGTATACTCTTGCTTTATTTCCCATTTGTTAATGTTTTCTCTTACAAGTTATTTAAATTATTTATAAATATTTGCACTAATTAGGTTATTTGATCCTCATATGATTATAATATATACAATATTAGTGTTTCAAATTTGTTGAAAATGGACTGAATTTATCATTTAGCACTACATGCTAAACTTTAATTTTGCTTACAAAGCATTTATTCAGTTACTCAAATACATTATTGCTATATTAATACTTATTATAGAGTAAGTTGGCTACTAAATGGTTAATGCTCTAGCTTTTTGTTCAATATTTTTTTAATTTTGAAACCATTTTCAATCCAAGGTGTGTCAAATTATCTTTGTCCAAAAAGTGATCATAGATCAATAAATAAACCAAATTTAATATTTATTATGCGATAATACAAATATTAGCTCTTAATTGTGAAATTAAAAACAATTTATATTATACCTATGCTTAAAAATAGTCACTATTAAGTTTATTAAATATATTCTCAATTTTTTTAATTATCTTCATACAATTTTAAGATGAAAATTCTTATAAAATTGATATTTTAAATTAAATCAATGACTCATACATGTGCTATTGGTAGTACATTATAATTTTAAAGGAATTCAAAATTTACAATTGTGAAACAGTTTTCTTTGATCATAGCTCTCCATGTTTTTTGCTGCCCTTCATATTTATTCTTTTTTAAGATTATTTAAACTCACAGTGCAGTAATATTTTCTTTTATAAAAAATTTTTAAATTCCACTTACATTTTGGAATTATTTCTTTTTTAACCATTTTGATTTTATGAAAGCGTATCAATATACAAATGTGTGCTTTGTGTAAAGCTTGAATTTAGACATTTTATTCTGTTAATCATCTCTTACTCTTTGCTATCCATTAATATTATTACCAAGCATTTGTACCTCTGTATCTTAAAGTACCATTCTTTTTGCAACTAGTATTAAATTGTTTTCATGTTTTTATAATTTTTTAATCTTTTATAATCTAACGATTCTTGTCAATTTTTACTGACCCTAATCAATTAGCAATTTTTTAATAGTATTTCAAATTGATTGCAGTCTATTTTTTCTTTCTATTACATAAAAAAACCGAAATTTCTATGCATGTTTGTTGCTTTAATTGAAATGTGTCGACTGGAAACATCTTATTTTAACTTTTTTATCTTTTTTAATTCTCTTGCATTTTAATCAACCTTGTTGATTCATTAGAACTTTTTTTAAAGAATAAGTTTTATTTTAATTCATCAACTATTTTTCTAATTGAAAATATGGCCTTTTGTATAATAAAATTTAAAGTGGCAAAACAAGTTTTTTTTATATTTTATCCTACACCAGGCCTTGGCATGACTGCAAATTGTCTGACAGACAGCCCAATAAAGTTCTGGTTGACAAACAAAGTGAGAACTTTTTTTTAGCAGATTTGACTGCTGCTATGTCATTAATCAAGTGATCTCCAGACATGTCAAAGGCTTTACACAGGGCAAGTCGGGTTGTCTGCCAAACCAAATCTGTTTAAATGTTTTAAAAAGTAATCATATGCTATTTTAATTCTAAAGTTGATGACACCAAAAACTCTGGGCAGGTTACAAGTAATGCGATTTTCCATCAAACCACTCCCAGCTCTTTCCCTCAACCAAATCCTTAAAAAATCCCTCTAAGATGCACTTTAAATCTAGCACTGATGATTCTTTTAACGCTTAATAGTGAACAGGTGGATCGGGCTGTGAGAGGTTGGAGCCATTCATGTCTAGGGAGTCTGCAATTTCATTTCCTGTGATTACACAGTGATTTGGGATCCATTGCATTACAACATTTCATCCCCATCTCATCGAAGCATCAGTTGCAACTTTGCAGCTAAGGACTGGCTTCTTGTTGGATGGCATGATGGAAGTGATAGCTTTTATAGTGAACTGTGAATCAACAAATATCACAATATTTAGATCGTCACTGCTACTAATTTCAGTCAAAACCATTTGCACAGCAGTGACTTTAGCCTCATAGATGTTGTAATTTGCACCAACAGCCATAACACAAAACAAAATAAATATTTTACATTTAAAAGGGTTGTCACTACTTTCATATTTACAGCATTGTCTGTTTGTCTGTTGTAATTGCTGTAGCTGTAATTTTTACTGTCTCTATGGAATTTTTTCATTTCAGACTCCAGTTTTTAATATTTTCCCTAGTATGTTTTTCATCAAAACTGGGAACAACTTTATCATTACATACCTATTTTTAAAGATAATTGCTCTTGAAAAACCTGATATTTCTGATTAGAGAATGATACCAAGTTTAGGTGCTGTTAACACTTTTGATAAAATTGGAATCGAAAGAGCAAGTCAAAAAGAAAAAAAATATTGAAGGAATACAAGTTGGTGATTGTACTAGAACTGTTATAAAGAGCAATATAGTCAAAATTCTAACTGAAATGAAGAATTAAGTGAATATAACAGGGTTCCCACAACTCCTGGAAACTCCTTAAATTCCAAAAAACTTTTTAAGGGCCCTTGAAACTCCTGGAATTTTGACTTGACTCCTTGAAAATCATGAATTACTGCTGGAATTTTTTCTTACCTTGATGCATTTATTTTTTCTTGAAAATTTTAATTTTTGAAAATTTTCAATAAGATTGTCGAAAAACTTTATTTAGTATTAGTTTTTAATATTGCCACTAGATAGCGGCACGATCGATATTGAATTTTTATATTCTTAACTGTTGATTTCTATTAATGGTTTTAAGATCTAGTTCAGCTACAATAATTTCATGATAATTCGGTTTAGTAGTATTTAGATTTAAGTGAAGTGAAGAATCACCAAACAAAATAAATATGTTGCGTAATTAAGACGGCCGATTTTAATTAATTTTTTTTCTATTTGCTGCTGTTTTCCTTATATTGTATAAAATTCTCTAAATATTAATATTAAAATAAAAAAATTTGAGTAAAAACATACGTTCCATGTCTCCCGTAAAGAAAATTGTGTATAATTTAATTGAAGCAGGATAAATTTATTTCTTAAGGAAATAAAGACTGAAATAAATTATTTAATGTGTCTGGTGGAAAGTATCTTTTCAATGACCAGTGGACTCTGGGAAAGCAATACAAAGATTGGCTTTTGCGTGGTTCAGAAAAACGCATGCCCATTGTCTATTTTGCAAATATGGGCGAATCGACAATTAAATCCTATATGAAAGGGAAAAAGCATATATATTTATTAGAACAAGTTATATGGGCTAAAAAAATCTACTCAGTTAAAAGATTTTTTCACTTCTGCTGATCTTGTTAAAGAATGTGAACTCAAAGCATGCTCTGAAATTTTAGATTCATTTGTTTCTTCAAAAGAAGTTTTAAAGGCTGAAATTCTATAGAGCATTAAAATTTTAAACAATGCAACAGCTACAGTTCTTGTAACAATATAAATTGCCTCTTTCAAGCAATGTTTCCAGACTGATATTGCAAAGCAATTCAATGGTGCTGAAAAATGTGTGCTTATTTAACATTTTTTGGAATTGCACCTTATTTTTCCAACTTATTGAAAGAAAAAGTTAAGAATGTTTCTAATTAAGTGCTTTTCTCTTTGATGAAAGCTTAAATAATCATCTGCAGACAAAACAATGTGCGATTGCCATTTAAGATTTTGGAGTCATGATACTGTTAAAACACGATATTAGTACTTATCAGATTTTTCAGGTCATTCAACTGAATATATTTTGTTTGAAAAAGTGAATGAGAAGTTCTTAGAATTAGGAATTAGTGGGTTATTCCAGCTGTCAATGGATGGCCAAAATGTGAACTGGTCTGTTTTAACTAAAATGGCTGATTTTTTTAGAAAAATGAACACCATTCAAATGTTGTAAATGTCATAAACTGCAGCCTGCACATTCTACACAATGTTTACAGACATGGATGTTCCTAATTTCAAGAACTTGAGGTAACAGCAAGTGCAGTTTACAGACTATTTAAGGACTCACCTTCTCATAGGGATAATTTTGATAGCTTTCACCCAGACATAGAATTTCCTTTTAAGTTTTGCAAACATGGATGGTTAGAAAATATAAGTGATTTCAACTGATTTCTTGAAATGTTACACTGTGTCTTAAAACATATATGATATTTGTTCAAAACAAAACATTTCCTGGTACCAAAACTTTTGATATTGTGCAGAAGTACTTTTTTCTTCTAAATGCATTTTTTTATATTTATTTTTCAGGAAGTAGAAACTTTGTTGACATTTTATCAAACTGATAAACCAATGTTGCCATTTATTGCTGGAGATTTTCATGCATTGTTGAAAAGTTTGATGCAAAGTTTTTAAAAGAATCTTAGCTATCTAAATCTTTTGGAAGTGTCTAAAAACTCTAAAATTACTCATTATTTTATACAATGTATAGTCCAATATTATATAGAATGTTGATTATTTAAATAAAAAATTTTCTGTTATAGCTGTAAATTCATTGAAGGCTTTTGAAATAATCATTAATAATTTGAACTCAAATAAAAAATAGTCTCATTAATGTTTGCAATTATTTATTTTTATTTACAGAAATGATTGAAAAATATTGCATGTATATAATTATATGCATATTTGGTTAAGAACAATTTTTAAATTAAAATAAATAATTTAACGTGAATGTCAATAACTCCTGGAAATTTGTGATTTTACTCCTGGAATTTGATTCTTGGAAATCTGTATGAACTCTGATATAAATAATTAGGTAATTGGGTAAACAAATCTGAATTCTCAAAGGTCATGTCCAAAATAGCTGATTTACGGAAAGAGTGTTCTGGCAAATTCTAAAGAACTTCTGCTTTTTCTGCCCAAGTCATCCTTTCTCCTGCCTCGCTCTGTACAATTATCTGGTTCTTAAGTACTAGTTTGTGAAGGGACAGAATCAAATATAGATAATTTTAATTTTTTATGTTTTACAATTAAAAGGAATTTTTAAAGCAAATTGAAGTATATTTCTGTATAATTTTATGTATATTAATTAAGTTTTAATGTTTGTCTTGACTGTCAATAAAAACAAAAATAAATGTTATATATTTACTAATAAATCATTTTACATCTTTCTGTTTTAGTTTAGTTTTTCTCTGTGATTTTCAGATATATCATTTTTTTTAATACTATATAACACTTTTGTATCATATTTTAATTATTATTCTTACCCCCTCTTTTTTATTGACAGTCATAGTTAGCTTCCCACTGGATAAGACTCCTGATGTTTCTGTTATTGCTTGGACAACAACACCATGGACTCTTCCAAGTAATTTAGCTGTTTGTTTAAATCCTCAATTGGACTATGTAAAAATAAAAGGTAAATTGAAATTTTAAATTATCTTATAATATTTCATATTCAAAATTGTATAATATATGATTTCCTTGTTTTTTTCATTCTTATTATTACCTAATAAATATTGTTTTTTAAATTTTGTAAACTTCTGTAATTTTTAAACATGAGCTGCTATTTCATGATGCTGCTATCACATGACTTTCATACATTCTCATTTACTACCAAGGGAAATAGCTCTTTGATATGATATTGTAATGCGTTATTCTATACAAAATAACTTCATTCAAGTATAAATCACTTTGCCATCTTTATTTTACAGTACATTTTTAATTATATGAATTTACGAATCATCTGACCGCGAATTTTTATTTATAAGCAAATAAGATTTTTAAAGATAATACATTTCATTGTATTGCATTTTTGCATTTTATTGTACTAAAAATCTCTCACTTCTAAATATTCTACAATAAATCTTAAAATTTTAATTTTATAGATGTGTATATTTTATAACTTTTTATGTATGAGATTAAGTATAATCATATATCTGAACTAGTTCCTTTTCTGGTCTTGTGCTATCAAATCCACTATCAGTCAGTTATTACTTAAATGTGTTTCAGTATCAATTGTAAATAGTAAAATTAAGCATAGGAAGTAATACAGTATACATTTATTAGTAATCATTTTAAATTCTTCATACACATTTAAAATTTACTTTCTTTATATATGTTCATTCCTTAGAACTAAAGTAGATTTATTTATATTATGCTATTAAAATTTGTCTAGAAACCTCCTCATTATCCTGTTATAAATTTTTGAACTATACAATTTCATTTATTTTGTCCAGTAATGGAAACAGTATTGTTATTGTTTTAGTGCTTATTTTCTAGGAATTAACTTTACTAGTTTTCTAATGAATTTTATCTGGCATATCTTTAACTTTTTGTGTTTCAAGGAACAAAAATGATTTAATTTTATTAATGCATGCTGAAATTCCAAATATTTTCAAATTAATTTAACAATTTTATTCATATTTTAAATTAAACTGATTTTACTGTATGGAATAAAAATTTTTCTTAGATAAAATTTTTTTGTTTTTATGTCTAGAGTAATTCTTAGCTATAGAACTTAATGATCTATGAAATTATTAATTAATGAAGTACATAGTTTGGAATCTGATAAGCACTATAGCTTTGTGATTGTATTACAAAACTTGTTTCAGATGTTACAAAGTTTTAACTTACTTTTTTAAGTATGTCTTGTATTTTTTTTTGGACAAATTAGTTTTTGAATTAAAATTGATTCAAATTCAAAGATTATGCTTGGTAAATAATATTTTATATTTTGGTTAAAAATCTTTTTTAAACTATCATATTACTATGTTGAAAAGATAGTAATTGTGTTATTTTTTTATTTATATAAACTTTTTTTTTTTTATCCTACGCCTCGACCTTGGTTTTTCAACCATCAGTCTCTGTCGGGCAGCCCAATACAATCTTGAGGTGAATGAAAAGTCATCTTCTGCAGAATTTCTATCTGCGACGTCCGAAAGTCCAGGGCAAGTGAAAAGGTGGTCACCAGTCATATCCTCTAGTCTGCAAAAAGGGCAGATTGGAGAGTCCCTCAAACCCAAACGGTGAAGGTGTTTTTGCAGATAATCATGCCCAGTTTTAAGGCGAAAATTTGCCACTCCCACAGCTCTGTGGAGGTTACACGGAATAGGCTTTGTTAGTAAGGAAGCCCATGCTTTCTCCTTTATGCACATCTTGTAAATATTTCTACGATAGGAGGCTACATTTGACTTAATAAGCCTTTTAACAGTATGGTACTCCAAGGCTGGAGAAGGCTGTTGTAGTTTTGAGCCAGCCTTTGCCAATTTATCAGCTGCCTCATTTCCGGCGATACCACAGTGGCTGGGTATCCATTGCAGCACAATTTGTCGTCCTTCTTCCAGTAGAGAACTAATTGCCATTTGACAGAGATAAACAGACCCAATACTGCTAGGAGCAATTGAAGAGAGAGACCTGATGGTGGCCTGAGAGTCTATAAAAAATACTATGTTGTTCTCAATTTATATAAACTAGTTAGTTGTCCAAAATAAATTTAAAAACAAAAAATGAATAACAGTTTTTATTATTATTATTAAAAGCAAAGGTAATATATCCTATTTGATCTCTTTATATCTATGGACTCAACTCTGAGTAGTTACTTCAACACTTGAATATTTGAATTCTTTCAACATCTGCCGATTCCTAATTTATTTGTAATCTAATTTTCAATCTTCCATTATTTATATGATTGCTTTTCAGCAGAACAATGCACCTTTCTGTCAAGTTGGATCTATGTCAACAGAAACATTTAGAGTTAATTCTATTTACGTAATCTGTTCACTACCTCTCTTTAATCCTTACCTATTTTGTGGGTTAAAACAGAAAGGTCGCTTTAACGCCTGAAAATGTCATCATTAAGTCTGATCTAAATTTTAGCTGTTAAGTCATTATAAATCAACATTCCTCTTGAATTTATTAGGTCTATGTTTAAAAGAATATTGCTTTTTAAAAATAGATCAACTCATTAATAGGTGTTCCTAATTTTTTAACCACTCAATGTTGCAATGAAAAATAGTGCCTTATTTTGAAATTAAAATAATTTAGCAATGGAATTTTTAATGTTTTTTCAGACCACATTTTAATAGAAAAATATTGTTTGATTTTATTACAACTTTTAAAAATAAACATATTAATAATTTTTTTAAATTCAACATTTTTTAATTCAATTAAACCTTGAAATGGACCAATCATTAAAAATACAAATTCCTTTGATATAAAACAAGGAAGTTAAAAAGCTGCAAAATACCCTTTTGTAATTTCTTGTTTTTAAAATAACTAGAATTTTATGTTTGAGAAAATCATTTAATAATATTACAATAATTGAATCACTAACAAGTTTTTTAATTTTATAACCATTGTTTGTTAAATAAAAAACTAAACTTATTTTCTTTCCTTATAAATATGAGTGATGAAGCAATTGTTTATTATGCTGTTGATCTACTATCATTATTATGACAGGCAGATAAAAGCTATTTTACAATTTTAGCAATTTTTTCAAAAATATATTGGAAGAAATTATTGATTTTATCAAGTTTTAATATTTTTCTTATCTAAACTGTAATTACTAGATTTCTTCCATTATTTTTAATTATTATTTATATGAAATTATGTTCAATCATTATGCTTTCATAAAATTTTGTGTCCACTTTTTTTTGCTAAAAAATTTCAGCAATTTGAAATAAAAGTTTATTCTGTAATAGACTTACTTTATTTTTCTTTGTGGGATGTTAAATATATCAAAAGTAAAATAGTTCTTTTTATAGTTTTGAAATTTTTTTTTTAAATTAACCTTAGGTTTTCTTATGTAATTGCATGTATTAAATATTTTTATTTCAAAGTCATTTACAAAGGGAATCTCATTTTAGTTACTAACAAAAATTATATGTATTTTCTATTTGTTTAATTGGTTGTTCATCTAATTGGTCTAGTTACTTATAAGATTTATTGTTTTACTCTATTTCTGTGAGATTTTCTTTTCTCCTCCTCTTTTAATTCTTATAACTTGATATTTAACTTGCATATAAGAGAAAAAAATGAATTCTTTTTATTTTAGATAATTCTACTGATAAAATATACATTATGATGGAAGCAAGATTGGATGCTATATTTAAAAAGCCTACTGATTACACTATATTGGAACGGTAGGCATTTTCTTTTATTTATGTATATTCATATAGCATTGCTTTGTAATAGAAATATTTACAGAAATATATGACTTTTGGTTTTATGGAGATGGTTTAGCTTAGCTACACCATCTGGGATATGAAACAACAACAACAGAAATATTTACATGAAAAATGCTTGTTTAAAAACTAGCCCATTGAAATCAACTCTACTTTCTTTAGTGTTTATGTATTTTTTTATATCATTTTTAATACCTTTTCATTAAGAGCTGTATGCACATTACATCTTAGCAAATATTTAATATGCTATGATATATATTATATATTGTTATTATTTTTGAATTTATAGAATAAACTGATTTAAAATATGAATTTAATTTATTTATAATGAAAATTGTTTAGTTAATTTATTTTTCATTTATTGAAAACAAATCAGTGCAGTTGTGGGACTTAAAACTGTGTAATAAAATATTTTCTTAAAAATACTTTTTGACGTTATCACAAGAAGCATAGTTAAGAATATTAAAAGGAAGGAGAAATATATAAAAAATATTAAAGAAACATGTGTACACAATTTATAAAAATTGCTCAAATATGTTGAATTTAATATATAGTAGACACTTGTTTTAACGAATACTTGTAAAATAGTTCTTAAAATCAAATCTTCATAAAATAGAAAAATAACTAATAATTTTTTTTAGCTGCTCTGTTTTCTATAAACATATTACCTATTTATTCTATAATACCATTACACTCTTTATAAATAAAGTATTATCAAAGAATACTTAAAATGCATAATATAAGAAATACATACACAATAAGATTCCTACATAATACAATTGATTTTTCATCAGTAAAAATTTCATGTTATTGGAGGAAAATTATGCAAAGTAATTATTTATTTTTTTCTGTTTATAAAATACTTTTTTCTAGTTTTTCAATGTAGAAAGGTATGCTGTTTTTCTCACAAAAAAGTCCATCCAGTTAACCATTCTGCTGTTGGTCTTTGTACTACATAACTAGATTTTCTTTTTGTTTGATATAGGATAATTCTTTTTTGTTCTCATTTATTATTATCTCAGTGGTTTGATCTGATATTTTCTCCATATATATCACATATAAGTCCATATTTTAAAAAATCCTCGAAGGAAATTTCTGGTAGCATAGGGATTCTTTGTCAGAGTTCATGTATGAATGATTCTTCTTCTCTCAAGGCACAACCAGATAAATTTTCTTGGCTTTCCTCAGTTATGACTCTTTTTATTTATTTATTTATTTTTTAATACTAAAGCTTGAATATTAAAATTCTGGATATTGTCTTACCTTTAAACATCATTCTAAGCATTGATTAACAAATTTGAAGCCTGTAATCACTCTTTGCAAAAGTACCCTGCAATATTTATGTTTGAAGCTGTGGATTATGCTCTGATCTATGAACTGTAAGATAGAATAAATTCTATCTTTGTTAGATTAGGCAAAAGAAACTCCATACAAATCGATTCAAGATACAAGACTTTGTGGAGTGAGTAATGCAGTTATTCATAATGAGAAGTTTTCAATTCTCTGATACAAAAAAGTATCATTCTAGGTCTCAGCCAATTTTTATGGATGCTCCCAGTATCTAAGCTTTAATATTAGTGTGATATGTAGCCAGTAATTTTTTAACTTTTTTAAACCTTTTGGCTGTATATATTTTTCTATGAAAGGCAGAAGCAGTTTTTCTATTCGATTTTTGTTTGCTGTGAGGGACATTAATTTCTTGCTTTACTTTTTTTATATCATTATATTTATCACCTTTATAGCTTAGTGTTCTTTAGGTTAAGATCTTAAAATACGAATCTGCCTTATCCATGTTATAAATGCCCTTTGGGTCATATATGAAATGTAGGAATTTCAGTGCTCCTTTACATTTGATTTTTGAGATTTTATCCATAAATCCATGTTTATCACACATTTATAACATTTAAACTGTGTCTAATTTTAAATTTTGAGAGCCAATGTCATGCTTTGAAATCTTTTACATGTTCAGCTTCATAAGTAAGTAGTTGAATTTCTCTTTAATAATATTACCATCAACAGGAATGTCCATTTCTTTCATTTTTCTTACCCAAGCAGCCAATTTTTTTCTTGGTTGAAACTGTCAAGAGGCTGTTATTTGGAAGTTTATCCATAGTTATTGATAAATTTTGTTTTATTTAGTATTTTTTCATCTACTTTAAAATTTTCTTTTTTTTTTATTTCAACTGATAAATATGTTAGTTTCTCCAACTACAATATTATGCAATATAACTGCAAAACCCACTGACTCTTCTATCTATTCATAAATTGTGTTATTCAAATGAAACAAAATTGAATCATTTGACTAATATTATATTAAGTCTAATGTTGTCAATGATTAATAATCACTAAGTATGATGCATTGAGGTTATTTTGTTTTAAGTTAATATAAAAAAAACAATGCCTAATTTCAAACGAAATTTATTAAGATATTGCATCTAGTTAAAAAAATTTTGAGTTAAAACATTTTGAAGAAATTGGTAATAACTATTTAGTATTTCAATTAATTTTTGTGTTTACGGTATTTGCTATCAAATTAGATGCTACATTTCTCTTGATTGTTTATAAATTTAAATAGTGAAATTTTATTAAAAAAAGATCTGCTAACTAAAGCATAGCAACAAATGTCCCGTTTTCCTGAAAGCTCTTATAAAAAGTTGTGCCTGTAATAAAGCATTTTTAATTATTTCATTATATGTTTTTTTAAGTACTATAAATGCAACCCTCTTTTTAAGCCATATTTTGTGTGCACTTAAAACTGTCTGCTTACTAAAAATATTTATTTTCCCTAGATTCAAGGGAGAGACATTGAAAGGATATACATATGAGCCTTTATTTCCTTATTTCAAACATGTAAGTTCTATTTAGTTATTAAAAACATATTTTTCTGTCTAACATTTTATAGGTTAGCTGTATTCATAGCAAAGCAAATAAAAAAATAATTGATATGATATATATTGCTATAATTTGAAGAATGACCACATCAGTATAAATGTTGAACTTAAGGGAAATGTCTTGAAAAAAAATTTCAAATTGTTTTGAAGTATCATATGAAGATTACTGTAATGGGAAATAGAGAGCATCATACTAACTTAGATTGTGAATCACATTGCTATGAATGTTTCTGTCACAATATCATCACCTATTTTTTATTAAATGATATATACATGAAATTTAAATGTTACAAGATTAAAATGAATTTGTGCTAAAATTCTAGCATTCCCAAATCCTAATTTTTACTCAGTAAAATAATCCTGCATTTTTTTGTTCAACTATCTTCTTCTTCTTCTACAAGTTTGTATGTCATTGGAACCTCTGCTTTTATCAGCATTTTGTACCATTAACTCCAAACCCAATGTTTCCTAGTTCCAGTTGCTCGGGTCACCCACTTTATTAATAAAGTCTGATAACCCTTTAATGGAGTCTAGGTGTAACTCTCTAGTATGGATGATGCCTAAAGAGGTTAATCTAGGGAAAGCAAGAGCCTCGCATTCATAAATGATATGCTTGGCCGTTTCCTCTTGCGTATGACATTTCCTGCAGATAGGGTCTTGCTGAAACAGTCCCATTTTATGGAGATGTTTTCTGAAATAGTAGTGCCCAGTTATGAAGCCTACGATTAAACATATCTTCTGCCTAGAGCATCTAAGAATTTCATAGGAAATCCTCGCTGATGATCTACAGATCATACTTTTAGCGTGGGTTTGACCAGAAGATTTGAGCCAAGCTTCATACATCTTCCGTTTTTCCCATCTAAGAACATTGGTTTTTGCGGTCTTCAAATTGATCCCACTAAAAGGTTCTGGACCAATGGGAACAAAAGACGATCCTTGTTTAGCTAGCTCATCAGCCCTTTCATTACCTTCGATACCTTTGTGCCCTGGCACCCATACAAGAATCACCCTGTTTCTAGTTGCCAGTTCTGTAAGAAGGTTTCTACACTCCAGAATCATTTTAGATTTGATTTCGAAGGAATTAAGCGCATTTAAAGCGGCTTGACTGTCACTGAAAATGAGAATCCGCTTACCGTAGTAGCCCTTCTTCATATTCAGTTGCAGACAGTGGATAATGGCCAAAACTTCTGCCTGGAAGATCGAAGCGTATCGCCCAAGGCTTACAGACAAGCTGATTCTTGGTGGCATGCCACAAACTCCCAGTCCTGAGAGGCTGTTCTTCAGTGATCCATCTGTGTACCAGATTAGATCTCCTGTTTTAGTTTCAATCATGTTGTTATCCCATTCGTCTCTAGTTGGAAAAACTATATCAAATGTCCTATCAAACATGTATGTTTTTTCCATGATGTCAGATGGCATCAGGAAAGTAGGGTCTTGAATTTTCCTGGTGATGCCCTTGTGCCCTTTGGCAACAGGCTGGTCATACCAGTGGTTTTGCAGCTTCATTCTGTATGCATTCATTCTTGCAACGCTGCAGATGAAGATGTCCAAGGGAGTCAGATCCAACACAACCTCCAATGCTCTGGTTGGCGTGGTGGAAATTGCTCCTGTGATGCAGAGACAGGCTAGTCTTTGTAGACCTCCCAGTCTGTTAATCACAGTCTTCTGTTCCACCTTACGCCACCAGATCACACAGGCATATGTGAAAATAGGCCTGACAAAAGCTGTGTACATCCACAACATCAGTTTTGGATGTAATCCCCAGTTTTTACCAAGCATTCGCCTGCAAATCATAATGCTTTTCTTTGCTCGGTTGATCCTATCATCAATGTGCTTATTCCAGGTGAGTTTCTGGTCTAAATAGATGCCCAGATACTTCACCTCTGAAGCCACATTGATTTCAACATCAAAAAGTCTTGGTATGAAAAAACCTTCCCGTTTCTTTTTGCGTGTAAAAGGTGCAAGGTAGGTTTTCTGAGGATTAACCATCAGGTCCCTATCCATGCACCATTGACCTACATAACTTAAGAGCATCCTGCATGAGATGACAAGTTATGTCAAAATCTTTACCAAGGATAAGGATGACAATGTCATCAGCATATCCCTGCGTATAATAGCCCCTATCATTTAGATGTTTTATAAGGCTATTTACAACTAGGTTCCAAAGTATTGGTGACAGAACACCTCCTTGAGGACAACCTCTAGTAGTCTTTTTTTCAAATGATTCACCGAAAATGTTCATTTGTATATATCTATCCGAAATTAAGGCCTCAATCCCTGCCCCTTTAAGTGCATTGAGGATGGATGGATGGATGGAAGTATTATCAAAAGCACCCTGGATGTCGAGGAAAGTTGCCAAGGCAATATCCTTTTGATCCAGAGTGCCTTCAGTCTTGGAAACTAGCTGATGTAGAGCAGTCTCAGTAGATTTGCCGGGTTGATAGGCAAATTGAAGAGCATGCAAGGGACTATTTCTACCCAAGTAATCTCCAATATGCCGATCAATGATTTTCTCCATAATTTTAAGAAAGAATGAAGAAAGACTGATTGGTCTGTATAACTTGGCCTGGTCATAAGTGTCCTTGCCAGGTTTTGGAATGAAAACAATCCTAGTCTTTTGCCATGTCTTTGGTATATATCCCAGGGCCAAACTAGTTCTATAAATTCTAGTTAGCACTGGTATGACAACCTTCTCTGCCTTCTGGATCATGATGGGCATAATTCCATCAGGCCCAGGGCATTTTAGAGGTTTAAAGGCAAAGATTGCCCATTTAACAATGTTGTAGTATATGATATTTTTAGCGATGGTCCATTGATTGCTATTGACTCTTTGCAAAGAGCCGATGCAATGTTCCCCTTTGTTGCTATAAATATCTCTAGCTCCCGGGAAGTGGGTCCTGGTCATAATTTCCATAACCCCTTTTCCGGAAGCAGCAAAATTACCCTCCTCGTCTTTTAGGGTACCAACCAAAATAGGTTCATCCTAAAAATAGGTTGGCTTGAACTACCTTCACCCCCATCAGCAGGAGTAGGTTTGTCAAGTACTTTAGCCTGCACTTGGTGAAGTCCAATATGAAACCTATATCCCCTTACACGAAGTGTGGCAGCATCTAATTCAGGCACACTAAGAACGATGGTCCGCGCAGATGAGTTGTTCTTGTCAGTCTATACTACTTTTAAATATCTGTGGGCAGATGTCTTTTTACCAATACCCACCATTAGGCTAATTGCCAAAATAATTACCACGCTAAGCAGAGCTGCAAATATTATATTTTAATGCAGTTAAAGGAATGCTAGCTATTAGTTTAAATACCTAAAGTATTTCGTTCTATTAATAAGTAAGAAACTAAAAACATGCCAATAATTAGACTTGCTTAAAAGTAACAAGTTTAATTTATTGATACTAAACAAAAATAATTACATAACATAAATTAAGTTTAAAATTTGAGAATAGATAAATATATTCCAATTAAATAATTCATTACTAACAAAAATAAGTAAAATTATAATACCGATGAACATAAAAGTTTCCAACCAAAACCATCAGACACCAGAGTTTGATTTTCTGAAACCAGTGTTTTTAAAACACCTGGGATACGCCTTTGACGAACTGGCATGCGTATACAGTAAGATAATTTAATCATGAAATTCGAAATGCCAGATCGGCAAAGTAAAATTTTAAGTGTTTGTAATAAATGGTATAGGAGTATGCCGGTAAGGCATGGCAGAAAATAAAGTTGAAAATAATGCACAAGTATTTTAAATGTATGATAAATATGGTGATAAGAAAATTAAATATAGAACTGTACTAGACTAAAACTTAAAAGCACTGAATATATGAATTTAAGTTTGTACTAGGGTAACAGTTCTTAATGTTAAGAACGTTCCACTCCATTGGAGTGATCCCACCGTTCTGAGCCTCGATTTTTCTCAGGAGCTCTTTAGGTTCCAGTTCACTACAGATTTTTGGCAGTTTTGCAATTATCTTGGTGGTTCTGACAAGTTTCCTTGCCTCACCCACCAAGAGTTTATGTTCCTGCCAAGGGCTTATATCACTGACATTCTCTTCCAGCCACTTTGAGCTCTCCAGATCAGCACAGTTGATAATAAGAGCCCCATTCTGAAGTTTACAGGCTAGGAAAATTTGGGGCAAAACCCTCCTCATTCCTTCCTATTTTCCTGTTTAACAAGAGTTCCAGGTCATAGGCCTGTTTCTCTGTTAACCGTTTTTTCGGATGACCTTCTAAGAGCACAGCCATCTTGATCGCCGTGAGAGCCGCCCTGTAAGTAAATCCCTCAGGTCCTTCTCTCTTGGCAGCCTTTCCGACCTTGCCCTGGTTCATCCGGTTGGCAGGACGCTTCTCGCCTTTGGTTGCCTTGGGTTTTTCAACCCAAGTTCCCTCTGCGATTTTGCGCTCCTACACCAGCTTCTTTTTCTGGGCACCAGATATTCTCTTTTTAAGCTTGATTCTGGTCAGAGAGTCAGTCATGCTAGAGATAGCTTCCTGAGTCTCACCAGAAGAAGATGGTTTGAAGGTCATTTCTACCTCCTGTGAAGGTTTCATTGCTACCCCTTCATTAGATTGTCTCTGAGTTCCCTTGTCTTTTTCAGAAAGGTCTGCTTCAGAAGTTTCTCCTGCAAAAGCAGAAATGTTTGCTATTTTAATGTCTTTTCAGCCATATAATAACAGTTAATAAGCTCAGGTAATATGACAGTCCACCCAGCATTGCCTGAGTTACTGGGGAAGGCAGTTTACTCTAGAAGTTCGCCAGGCAACTAGAGGCTCCATTAAGACACCAATACCGCGGTGCCAATTAGCCCTAGGCACGGATCGCATAACACCAGGGTTTACGGGAGCTGGTTCGCGGCCTCTGATTCTATATTTAAGGCTATCCTGTCATTCCTACAGGACGTTCAGTGATCCACCACCTACTGATGCACCTGGTGGCTAGCTCAAGCCCCAGGGAGGTACGCATAACCCCTGGTTCCAGGTTGTTCAACTATGCTGTGCATAGTATTGCAATGAAATATTAAATTTTAATTTAATCAGTTATCCATTGATGAGCATTTCTAGTAATAAAAATAATTAGAGTAATCTGTAATGTCAAGAATCTTCAAAATCTGAATCTCCACTATCCAAAATAAGTAAGATTTACTAAATCAGTATCTAAATTTAAGTTTGCTATATTCTCCCATACATCTTTTATCTGTACAATCTCCTTATCCAAAAGTTCTCAATTTTTATCCTCATCTTTGAATAGTGATAATTTTCATTCACTCCTAACCTAGTTTGCAAATCTTTTTGTGTGTGTGCATATAAGCGTATGTAAAATGTTGCAATTTTAAAAATTTAACTGTTTAAATGCAAATGATGGAGTATTTTTTCTAGAATTTCCATACTTAATTTAATATAGCCTGAAGAAAAAAAATTTAAATATTGAATAAAATTAAATGACTTAATTTTTAATGTGGCTGCAAGTTTTTAAAGTTATTTTGATTTTACATTTTATTTGTAATTAAAAACAAAATCACTGTTTCATGTAACAAAAATTATTAGAGACTTTATATTATAATAATATTAGAGAATTTCAAATATGCTTATTATAAAGTAAAAGAGTAATTTTTCATTTTATTAATTACTATATAGTTCCATATAATCATATTGGAATTGTAAAATTATTTTTATTTCATTCATTAAATATTTTTAAAAATAATATGAAGTGCTCATTGGATTTGCCTCTCATTGTATCAATTTTTTAAAAGAATTTATTAGAAAATATGTTACAATTTAATCGCTGACTGTAAAACTTAGTTATGAACTTTCTTTTTACTGCAGTATTTCCCAATCTTTTTTAAAATATAAATGCTTAAAATCTTACAAATTTCTGGCAATTCACCAGTGTTTAGAATCAAAATTGATCTTAATTACACACAAGATTTTGTATGTTGCGATAGTTTTAATAATAGCAAACTTCATAAAGTAATAAATGATTATACATAATTTAATAAAAAAATAAGAAAGATTAGATCTTAATTTGTTGTAAATGTTCTAATGTTTGTAATCTAAATGTTTGAATTTGCATCAATTGAAATTTGTAATTGACATGATTAAAGTTTGTTATATATCCATTAAAAACAATAATTTGTAATTTTATATGTTTGAACTTTATTCATATTTAAAAGTATTAGAATTTTATTAATTTGTGTTACTTGTAAACAATTTAAAAGATAATTTATTATTTACATTTTACTTTATGTTTTATAGTATATCTTACTATCTGTAAAATTAAATTTTTAAATCATTTTTCGACTGATAGCTAACAATGAGCTAAATGATGATTTTGATTTATTTTATGTATTAACTTAATTGTTTTAAAAATTTATTTAGATTAAAAATTATTTTTCTTTGGCTTTATTCACAGCTTAAAGAAAAAGGAGCTTTTAGAATTTTGTGTGATACCTATGTAACTGAAGAAAGTGGTACAGGTGTTGTCCATCAAGCACCTTATTTTGGAGAAGTGAGTAATATTTATATCAGATGGAATCGAAATTAAAATATTATTTAAAAGTATTGTTATTTTTAATATATTTCATGTAAAAAGAAATTGTAGTTTAACGTGTGTAACTTATAAATGGAGTGAAAAATAATTTTAATATTCTTTTATATTATTTCTTAATTGTAAATGTATCTTTCTTCATTTTTACATTTATAGATTAACCTATATTTTAATATTTTCGTGTATTTTAATAAATAATGTGGTTTCAAATTAAAATTAAATTTACATTTTAAAATAACTATTAACTAATGTTTTTTTATGAAATTTTAATTATAATTATTTTAACTATTATATGATTAAAATTAGATTAAATTCTAACATCATCAAATATATACAAACTTATTTAAATAAAAATATACAATTTTAATTTTAATTTTTAAAAAATACAAAAACTTATATCAAAATTTAGGGAAAAAAATTTAGTTAAAATTTAAAAAGTAAATAAAACTTTTAAAAAATTGTAAATTTCATTTTTGGGAAACAGAATTATTATTAAAAAATTAACATTGTGATGCCAATTCATGACTACTAATTTTCTTCTATTTTTTTCTTTTATTGCTGCTTTTGTATTTCAATTTCAAATCTTTGTAGAAGTAATATTGTAGTCCTTTATTTTTTTTATCTAAGTGTTTTTGATAAAGTGCTACTGCAATCTCTACCATTCTTTCTAACATTCAAATGAGGTATTCTACAAACCTTTTGCAAATTATATTATAAAATTATTGTAATAAGTTATTGATGGTAAAATTACAGTCCATTTAACTTCTCTCACTCAAAACTGTCAATCACAGGAGCCCATCAATAATCTTCTGAATTTAAGCTGTAAAAGAATTTTTGTAGCTTTCATCTTTAATGGCTTATGATCCACCAAGTGGGCCAAAAAATATTTATGTGTACTAAAGACAGTAATACTAAAAATATGTAATAAAAAATTCTAATACTCTTAACTTTATACTATTATACTTCTGAATGTATACTTTAATATTAAGAGAAAATATTCTTAATGTATTTCCTTTATCATTGATTGATTTTAAGTCTGCTTGCCAACTTTAAAAACATTAAAAAAAATATGCATTTTTTTAGTTTATTTGACTTTTATTTTTTCCTGCTAGGATGATTACAGAATATGTTTAGCTAATGGAGTAATTACTAAAGATCAAGAATTGGTCTGCCCCTTAGATTTTAGTGGAAAATTCATCGACCCTGTCAAAGATTTTAAGGATCAATATGTAAAAGTATGGTTCATTTTATAGTAATTTGAATGAGAAATAATTATTTAAACTGTATTTTGTAATATTTTAATTGTGTGTACTAAAAATATTCATACTATAATTATATATTCATTTATCTAAAACGGAAAATATTATTATAAAAGTATAGGATTTAAATAAATACTTCAAAGACTCTAGAAGAACAGTCCCTTCAGTCAAGTTAAACTTCAGCATCTGCCTTATAATCAAGTTGAGCCCCACTCATTAAAATCTTGCCTGAATGCCCTAGATACAGTTTTACTGCCCCAATCAACAAGAAAGATTTGATTCCTCCTCATTTTAGACTGTTTGCCTTAGAGATCATTAACAAAATCCCCAACAGTGCCAGAAAAATGTATGCCGATGGAAGTAAACTGGATGACCATGCTGATAGTGGCATCTGCATTGAGAAATTAAGAGAAAAACTATCTATCAGCCTTCACTACCCTGATTCATTCACTGTCTTCAAAAGTGAATTAATTGCAGTTTAACAAGGTCTTGAAGATATTCGTAACGAAAGTGATTTGGGGGACCTTTGGATCCTTTTGGACAGTAGAAGCTCTCTTCAGCACCTCCACAACTGGATTGCAATTGGAGATCAATCTATCTTTCTCAAACTCATTTCGGAGTCTCATGAAGTTTATTTTCAATGGATTCCTTCTCATGTAAACATATATGGCAATGAGCAGGCGAATAGACTGACCAAGAGGGCTGTTACCACGATAATCCTTCCTCTTCAACACTTATTGTTTTAGAACATCAGTCCATAGTTAATTATGAAATTTCAGAAGGGTGAAGGATTCCTACCTGCCATCACTGGTATGCGGAAAAAAACCTGGCTTTTCATTCCCCCTCAATTGTGACAGAGCCTCAAGAGCTGCAATTTCCAGACTAACAAACAGTCGTACTAAGGGTCTCATGTATTTCGAAGGCAGGGAAATTTTCAAAACTGAGCATGCTTCTCCTAATCACATCCTGGACTATTTGGGACAATTTCCTTAGGGTCAATGGTCTGATGGACCTTGTCTGACTTTATTAGACATTTGGAGGATAAGCCACAACAACAACAGCTATTGCTTAGATCTTTGATTTAACAGTTTATAGATTCAATTCTCATGTCATTTGTATCTATTTGTTGCGGCTTGGAGTCCACTTTAAACTATTGATCCCAGTTGAATTAGCCCATGTGTGCAAAACATGACTGTTAAAAGGTTTACAATGCTCTGTTAAATTACCATATATTCCTATATGTAATCTACAGCTTATATGTTAAAATGTTTTGAAATAATGCCACTGCAGATAATCTGATAAAAAAAAATATTCTCCAACTCAAAAACTTATATTAAAATTTTGAAAGATTCTGTTTCATAAAAATGGATAACAGGTGGTGCTGAAAGGTATCTCAATTTACATATTTCAGTTATAAGTAATTTTGTTTAATTGCATCAAGGATGAATTAGTTCTTGAATGTAATTAGAAGTTCATTCAAGAACAGAATGAATTCTGTTCTGCAGTTTTCATTCTTGAACAAACTTGAATTTGTTTATATGCACTTTGTTTTGATCTGTAGAAGTTTTGTCTTAAAAATATTTATACATCATGTTTAATCAAAAATGTGTAAATTACACAGCAGTATCATTTTAATTGTGCTCATGTGGAACTTAATCTAGGTAAATTCCTATATCCTCTCATTCCTTGGCAACAGCATAGAATAAAAGCAATAATGAAATCATAGGCCAGTGTGTTGTCCTGACATTAATAATTTTTTTAAAATAAACTTTTTTTAATAAAATTTTAATTATTTAATTAAAATTTATATAAATTTAATCAAACTAATTTTTTAAATTTACTTGCATTGCCAAATTTAATTTTATATAAAAATTAATTTATTTTATTTTATTTATTTTTTTGTTAGTGGAATATATTTTGAACCCCTTTTGTTCTTTTTGCAATGAAAGAGGAAAAACCATTTTTCTCTCTCCTTTTCAGCTTTCCTTCAAATTTGCACCCATTGGCCACAAATGACATTACAAAAATTTAGATTTGCCTTTACTAATTGATTCCTTTATCTTCCTGTACAAAAATAGTATTTTATTTTTAGTAATGCATACTACTTATGATTTAGAATTTGGTTATATGTATGTGCATATATTAAAATATGCTTATATTGCACCATTTTTAATCACTAAATTAAAAAACAATTATTATCAAATTTGAAAATCATTTATGTGTTAAAAAATCTTTTCTTCTTTTAAACATGCCAATTGAAACAAAATTCTCAAATAAGTGGTTGGAATTACAAGATGGAAATAATAACCTCATTAAGACATGGCTTATAACTTGTTATCAAATTTAAATGAATCTAATTTTTGTAAAAAAAAATTCAGAGGAATTTGCATAGATTAACAAATTACTAGTAGTTTTATATTTTTTCTATAAATATTGTTGCTACTTTGTTTAAAAAAGAGTTTAACAGTCTTTTCTTTTTTACCAGAATCAAAACTAATGCACCATTAATTAACTTTTTTGTCTGTTTTTGTAATTTTCTTCCATTGACCATTTAGTTTCTTGCATAAAAAGTAAAGATGTATATTAATATTTTTAAAAGTATCCATTTAGAAAAATATTTTACATTATATTGTATTAAACATGCTTTAATGATTAAATTTTGCAAATCATTTTCAGGTAATTTTGTAGATTTTATTTAAGTAGTGTCAGTATTCTGACTATTTCACCATTATTTATCCCTCAAACCTTACGTGATTTTTCAGTTATAAAAATATTGGAATATTCTAAAACATTTGCAGTAAATTTTTTGTGATGGCTTACTATTTCTTGGTATGAATAATGCTAGTAAACCTCTACTTAATTGAGTTTTGGTTGAAAATTCTTCATATGACTTTAGTTACTGATCAATAATTACTTTTAAAACTATTTATTGAAATTATCATATGTTTCATTTTTAGGATGCTGATAAAAATATAATAAAATATTTGAAAGCCCACGGAAGACTAGTTCACCAAAGTACTGTAAAACATAGTTATCCATTTTGTTGGAGATCTGAAACTCCACTTATTTATCGCGCAGTGCCATCATGGTTTATTCGAGTAGAACATATGTCTGAAACTTTATTACAAGCTAATAAAGAAACATATTGGTAATTATCAATACTGAAAAAATTTAGTTTTGTACTCTTGGTTGTTTTTTAAAATTAATATTATTGAAGCATTAAAAATTGATTGTGCATTACTTCTAACTATGGTAATAAAATCATAAATTTCAGTATTTTTATTTGATATTTTAAACTATATTTTTGAATATGCAAATTTACTTAAATTAAGTTCTTATATTACTTTGTACAAGGTATTTGAAACAAATTTAGCTTTCATAAATTCTTGCTTATAAAATTGCTTTGTTTTTTCAGGGTTCCAGATTTTGTTAAAGAGAAAAGGTTTGGAAACTGGCTTCGAGAAGCTCGTGATTGGGCTGTTTCAAGAAACAGATATTGGGGAACTCCCATCCCTCTTTGGATAAGTGATGATGGTGAAGAAGTATGTTATTTTATTGCTTGCTTTAGAAGACATGAATTTAAATTTTGCTTTTTTAATCTTTTGGATGGAACAAATAAATTTAGAGTTATTTATGAAAGGCCAAATATAAATATTTTGTAAGAAAATTGACATATGTATAGTATTTTATTAATAGGCATACTTTATGTATTCAACAAATATTTTTAATATTTTTCTCTGCTATTTAGAATAAAATTAGGTATTTATTTTTAGTTAAAAATATGTAATATTTAATAACTAATGTGCAAATTCATAAATCTGATAAAAAGGATAATAATAATGTTACAATAACTTGAGTCTAAAAATTTTTCACTTTAGTCATATAAAATTATATGCTTTAACTTAAAGGGTTTGATTTTTCCCTTCAGTGCTTTAAAAAAGTGCAAACTCATTGATATTTGTTAAAGTTATTTGTTTAAAATATACCAAGGAGCACTGTAGTGTCTGTTCTGTAGAAAAAAGCCTAACTCGAACAAATACAAACATTTATTTAAAACTTAAATTAAATAATTAATAGTATTGTATATTAAATTAATAGAAATTTAACTATGGCCCTACACGGCCAACAGAACAAACACCCAAGGTGAGCCAGCTAAACCTCCTCGTTGGCTGATCAACGACAATATCTCTCCACCGAAGCGGACTCCCTCCTCTCCTCTCTCCAAATGACTACAGCGCCATCATGTGAAGAGAATGAAGAGTATCCTAACACTAAACCCTTCCCGCAAGTTTTGGGTTTATGTTCCACATAAACCTAAACCCTTCCCGCAAGTTTTGGGTTTATGTTCCACATAAACACATAACATTCTCATAAAAAGGAAGTTCTCAAATGACGCTTTAGGGGAGAAAAAATCATCTTACAAGTTTCCACATGTCTAGCCAAGATTTTTTTCCAAGGTCATAAAACTGATAGTAAATGCCATCATATTAGTCATGGATGTGATTAATAAAACACTTCTTTCAAATAATTGTGTGATCTGAAAATTCTATTAATTTTAGAGTTATACTAAACTAACTGTAGTTAAAGACTGGATTGTTCAACATGGATACAATTTAGCACATGTTCAAAGCAAATCATTGGCTATTTATGCACAAAAGCAAAATTCAAAGAATTGATATGATACTTGGATAATGTGGTCCACTATTTAAAACTTTAAAATTATAAAATTTATGATTGAAAGAAAGAATTACTTAGCATTTTTTTATTTTGAAATTTGTGAAGAAATGCCTCAAATTTTAGCCAAGTTCCAGGCATCGTGGCTTTCTTAAGAATTGGATACTTTCCAGTTATAAAATGGTGTTCTTCTACCTCAACTGTGTACACAGCAAATTGTGTATTTTGTGGGGGATTCAGTATTTTGAATAACGGATTTGCTCAATTAAAAAGCCATCATAAGCATAAATAAAAAAATTGTCTAAATTTTGTAAAGAATCTATTTTTGGTTCCATCAAAAAAATTGGAAACAAAATAGTTCTGATTCCTTCCGAACTTAAAGCCACTCAAGTAGAAGCTGTTTTGTCCATGTTTGTTGCGTAAAGCAATTTTTCTTTTAAATTGTGCAATGATACAATTGATGTATTTAAGATTATATTTGAAGACTAAAATGCCTATGAACATGCAATTGAAGGAGAAAATATAACCTTATTAATCAATCTTAATCTACATCCATACTTTGAAAATAAGTTGAAAAAAGATATTAAAAACAATAGCAATCCATTGGCAATTTCTTTTAATGAAGCATTCAATATACAAAAGAAATAGGTTGATATTGTGTTCAGAAGAAAAACAAAAAATTTTATGTTATCTAACCAATGATTTTTCAGCCATGCTTTTATTGTTACTACTGTGAATGAATTAAAAACTGTTTAAATAAATATGTTTTACTAAATTGTTAATTTTGTCATTGGATGATCCAAATGTTAACAAAAAGTATTATTAAAAAAATAAATGATCTTCTTTTAATTCCTTTTTGTTTATATGATCAAAATTTGTATGTATGCATGTGAGTCGTATTTCTCTCATTTAGAATAGTAGGTTAAATCTACAAGTATGGACATAAAATGTCATCTTGTTTTAAAAGTTAGAGCTTTTAAAATTTTCCAGGACACTGGCACATATGTGCAACAGCTGGTAATGATTAAGAAAATGTTTGACATGGCAGTGTTTTTGGCTCAGAAATGATCTAAGAACGTTTATACATAACAGTTATTGCAAAAGTATTAAGCTATAACTTTTATACATAAAGCTAAAATATTTATTTAATAAAATAGCTTTACTTAAATTCCATGTTTCAAATATCTTTCTAAATATAACAACAGGAATTTGTTATAATTCTTGTATTTGCATTTCATTTGATAATTTTCAGATTTTAATTCAGTTAGAAATAATTAATAATTAACATTATAAATATTTATTATTACATATAAGAATTCAAAACATTGCACCCTTAAAATCTCTCTGAAGTCAGGTTGAAAAAGAAAGTTTAGTATCTGTTATCCATTTCCTATTAGTGAAAAACATTTGGGAATAATTCTGGAATGCGTCTTTCCTTAATACATATGTTTAGTTATAATTAAAATTATTATTGAAAAGTTAATACATTCAATAGCAAATATTTAGATTATATAAGATTATTTAAGAATATGTTGTGCTTATTAATTACAAAGTAATTATTTCAGTAGTTTCTTGGTCAATTGATAAGGTATACTTCTCATGAGTCTATATCATTAAAAATGTTTTTCTGTGTTAGATTTGTTTCAAGCAAATGTTTCCAAAATCGTTATGTATTTATATTTGCAATATCTTTACTGATCAAAACATTAAAGCAGCATCTTTTGCAGAAGTTATTTAATTATTTTTTATTCTAACTTATTAGATTGTTTGTGTGGGCTCCATAGAGGAACTTGAATCACTATCTAACACAAAAGTTACTGATCTTCACAGAGAACAGTAAGTTTAGTTTGATTACTATAGGAATAGTTTTATGTATATTGAATTTTGCAAACATATATTAGATTTTCTTTAGCATGTTATTTTTTCTAATAGTTCTTTTTAAATAATTTTTCAAGTGTTGACAAGATTACTATTCCATCTGCAAAAGGAAAAGGTGTGCTTAAAAGAGTAACTGAAGTTTTTGATTGCTGGTTTGAGAGTGGAAGTATGCCATATGCTCAAGCTCATTACCCATTTGAAAATGCTAAGGAATTTAATGAAAATTTTCCTGCTGATTTCATTGCAGAAGGAGTTGATCAGACAAGGGGATGGTGAGTTTTCTAATCCTACTATTTTTTTAATTGATGCAATTGCTTAAAATATAGCATAACAAATGCATGTTAAAAGATGAAATTAATTTATATTTCTCCTACAATCATTTTAAAATTTTCTTTATGAATACTATGTATTTCTTATAGTTAGTATATGTTATAAATAAAAATAACATCCATTTATCTAAACTTTTTTACATAGTAAGAAATATGTTATATGAGAAAATTATTTTTTTATAAATTTATTTTTGCCTGAATTGCTTGAAGTTAATTCCAATTAACTACATCAATTATATTATCACTGTAACAATGCAATTAAGTCCACCAATTTAATTTGTAGCATTTTTATTGAAATATTTATCAGGTGGATAGCTTATTCTAAAATTTACATTTTAATATTTTTGTATCTACATATGATTTTCTAGTAACCTTTTTCCTTTTTTTTTTTTTTCACAATGGGAAAAATCAATTCTTATAAGTAGAATTACTTTTTTTATCATTCTGTTATCTATATTTGCTATAAATTTAGGTCTGGCTCTCATTAACCTTTTAATCAACAAATAAATTGAACTCCTGAATCATTAAGAATCATAAGAATTATCATTAAGGAAATGACAGACCAGTAAATTTAAATGTGCCTAATTTGTTTAAATGGTTAACCTAAGTTTACTTTAAATTTTAGTGAAATTTTAACTTTTATTTGATTTTAGAAGGAACAAGTGTGTGACACTAGTCATTGTATTATTAGTCCCCCTCCCCAAACTTCTAATATGTAACTGTGCAGTGTCTTAAAATGTTCCTTTTTATATTGATTTTAGTGAGATTTTATACTATATTCCATTGTAAAAATACCATATATATTTTCTCCATTGTGTAAAAAAAAAAAAGGTATTGGAAATAAGATTTTCAAATTGCATTATTATAATGTTAATATTGATTCTGTCATCAACAAACCATTTCTAATATTTTTAGTTATTTCTAGGTTTTATACATTGTTAGTGATATCTACAGCATTATATGGTAAACCTCCATTCAAGAATTTGATTGCAAATGGTTTAGTGTTAGCCAGGTAATTAAGCTTTTTAGTAAGCAAAATTTTAAATTCAATGAAAAATTATATAAGAAAACTTTCTTCATTGCATTTTGTAAGAGTGTTTATTGAGTTTCTTTGATTATGTGTATTTTATATTTGAGTCAAGCAATGTATTTTATCAAAATTTGAGATATGCTTATTTTATGATTTTTACAATTTCAACAAATATGCATTTAATTTTAGAATTATTATTGGAAATATTGCTACTTAGATATGTATTTGTTATAAGATATAATGTATGTGATAGCAATATAACATGATATGATTAAATATAAGAAAAAATTTTAATTTTAGTGATGGCCAAAAAATGAGCAAACGGAAAAAAAATTATCCTGATCCAATGGAAGTGGTTCATAAATTTGGGGCTGATGCTCTAAGGTAAGCTGCAATATTGAAAGTTTTTAAGTGTTTTATAATTATATATATATATATATGTGTGTGTATGTATAATCTAATAAATATTTTACTTTTCTTCAATTTGTGAAAAAGTAATATAGCAATTTTTCATAAATCTGGTTTGTTAAACATGTGCCCACCAAGACTTTAAAAATTTGTAAATATCAAGTCTTGATCCTTGAAGTTGGAAAGCTTGAATATTTCAGTTATGATAATGCGTCAAATAAAAGGCACAGGCAGAAATTGAACAAATGGTGATAAAAATGATGATAAACACAAGACAATCAGAAACAGGATATAATGTGGAGCGATATTTGTGAAAGATTTCTCTGAGTGCAGAATTTTATCTGTCATTTGTGATTGATATTCTAAAGTTGATTTTTATTCACATGAATCTTAAAAAAATACTTAATAAAAATATATTCTAATTTCAAGAACAATGAGTCAGAAAAGATAAATTGAAGTAAAATATTGTAGTTCTGAAGAAAAAGGAACTATATTATGTCCAAAACAGAATAAAAATATTAGTTTTATATGTAAAAAGTATTGCAGTGCCTAAAGTATGTAAATTCAAAAAGACACTTTGACACAAATCATAAAATAGTATTATGAGCTATTTGAAAGACTTTATGAAGACAGATTATCGAAATTGAAATCAGTTCTTCAAAAACAGCAAAGTATATTCGTTGAATTTGTTAAGGACTGCAACTGCTGTTAAAGTTTAGTTATGTATTTAATTGCAAACTGATCAAAACCAATTACTGAAAGGGGAATTTATTGTGGATATTTAATTAACGTAATAGAAGTATTGTATCCAGTCCAAATAAAAGGTTAGGTCAAAATATTGTTGCTGCCAGAGTATGTGAAGTAATCAAAAATTATAGAAATTAACATAATTCAACTATATCAGTATTTCAATTCATGGGAATATGATATCCAACACTTTGCTCAGCTGGCTATTTTATTTGCGAATGTAAGTTAAAAATAAGTGAAGAGTTTTTAAAAATCATACCTATGCATAATGCAATCTGTTATACAATACAGATGATTGTATATTATGTAATATCTAATAATTCTGGTTGTAAGTTAGTAAAAATGATGAGAAATATTAAAGGGCAAATCCTGTATAATATACAATATATTAAGTCTAATAAATACTTGCTTAATCATTCTGAAAGTTATAATTTGAATATTAAATATTTGCAACATTACTTAGCACAAAATAGATCATGTAAACTGCGATATCCAATGACTTTGGCTGCTCTGAAGTAATATTTAATACATATTATGCTAAAAATTCCTTTTAGGGTCATCTTTGAGTAATGTGATTTTTAACAGCAATTCCTGTCTTTTAATGTTGATGAATGTTTTTTTTTTTATAAAAAGCCAAAAAATAATTCTATTTAAAAAATGTTTCTAAATGATGAATACTTTATAATGATTTTAAGACTTTCTCTCATTGAAGTAATTTTAGCTGTAATTTATCCAACAAATACACAGTAATATTTTTAATTTGTAGATAAATTAGTTATTTTTATTGATGATGAAAATGTATGAAAATAATATGCATGTTTAAAGACTGAAAAATATTAAATGAAATTCTGTTGTAAAATTACTGTAAAACTGGTCTACAATCAACCATGTTGAATACATATATATATATATATATATATATATATATATATATATATATATATATATATATATATATATATATATATATATGTATATATTGTTATCCCAGTGTGAATAATTACAAAATTATAAAAGAAGATATTAAGTAGAGGTTCATATTTAAAATTTGATAATTCAGTTAGTGATATGATAAATAACAATCTTTTTTCAATTTTATCAGTCTTTTCAGATTTTTAAAAGTATGACAATATCTTCTCAAAAAACTTAGGTTTTCTATTTTGATTTTCATTGATAGAAATATTTGTTTGCTTTAATTTATCTTAAGAAAAATATCATTGCTTCAAAAAGAAAAGATTGTGTGTAAGATTTGATATTGCTTATTTTTAAATGACCAACATAATTCATTTTTGTTCTTTGAAGGCATAGTTTTTCATATTTTTGTATTAAAGTAAATAAGTTAAATATCTTTTCAGGTTATATTTGATTAATTCTCCTGTTGTTAGAGCTGAAACATTAAGATTTAAAGAAGAAGGTGTTCGTGATGTTTTAAAAGATGTCTTCCTGCCATGGTATAACTCATATAGATTTTTGGTTCAAAATATTCTTATGTATGAAAAGGTATTTATTTTTAATTTTTAACATTTTTAGAGAATTACATTACTTGCATTTTCAGTGAAATAGGAATTTTAATTGATAATTGATGTAAAAGTATAATGTTTAATTTTTAAAATTTGAAATGTCAAGATAATGAAAAATTAAATCACTTTCTGCAAATGTGATAAGCCTTTCTAAGCACTACTGTGAGAAAATAAATACTTGTGAAGTGAGGAATAATTGTTGTTAATTTCAAAGTTATGTGTTGTGACTTTAAAAAAAAACACATTTAATGCTTTTTTCTTGTACAATTTAATTTATTTATTTTGTTTTAGCTGAAGTGTAAACTATTTTAATTCTAAAATAAAAATCATGTTGATAATAATTGCATGTGGTATGTTGTTTTAGAATTGGCAGACTAAGTTCACATATTCTGATAATACATGTGATGAAAAAGATAAATGCAAAGAAAGAACACAAAATATTATGGATTGTTGGATTTTATCTTTTACTCAGAGTCTAGTAGAATTTGTGAAAAAGGAAATGAAAGGTGAGTAATTATATAATGTTTATTTAAATGTATTGTTTATTATTATTAGAAGTCTTTTAAGGAGAAATATTAATCTAAAATTCTAATAACCAATTTCATATTAAAATCCATTGGCTTTTAATTATGAAAATTTTTATAGAATTAAAAATCTTTTTTAATGATACAGTAATATGTATATATTTTTTACATTTTACTTATATTATTCCATTACTAAAGTTGAATATTGAATTTTAGTTTTACTACCTAATTTTCTAAAATTTTAATGTATTTAAATTTGTACTGTAGAAATTTAATAATTATTATAAAAGTATATTGACAGTGTGTTTCAAAACTATTTGAGTAATTAATGAACATCCCTAATTTTTATGCATATTTTTATTTTAATTTTTCTGTTTTTAATGAATAATGTCAAAATTTTATAGCTTATTATTTTACTACTTAAATATTTCAGTTATTAATATCAGAGTATTAATGTTCATCTGGCAAAATTGATACTTTTTTTCCCCTGGATGACCTTGAAATTTTAAGTTGACTCCTGAAAATGGCAAATAATTCAAGAATATGTTTAATTTTTTTATTTAGACATTTACCTTTTGTTATTAAAAGACTATAACATGTTAATTAAACAGATTTTGAGTTAGAAGCATACAATTTGTTGTTGCAAAATATTATGCTGTGGCCACATGATGTATGGCTTTGTGTTGAAATTGGATAAACTCATAGTGTAATCAATTTACTTTAAAAATATAAAAAATTTCCATTTGAATATGATTGGTTAGCAATCCTTAGATGTATGCTGGATTTAAAATTTTAAGGAACTGGAGAAATGAATTAATATTATTTTATATGTTTTTTTTATAAAAATAGTAATAATTACTATATAACCTACTTCAGTATATCACCATATCCAGTAATCACTATATAATGCAATACAGACTTCTTGGATTCTTTTAAGTCCATTTCCATTCAGTTTTAATTTAATTCAATGTATGACTGTTGAACAATGGGATATTAATAATTAGTAAATGTCTAAAGTAAATAAACTTTTTTTTAAATTGTATAAAGGGCCATGATAGGTGGAAATGAAAGCTATCTGCATCCGTTTCATTTAAAATTCAAATAAAATGGATATAGATTTGTTAAGTTTTTTTTTTCTTTCTTTTTCTTGAAAATATTTTTCGTAATTTCTAATAGCCGTTTTGAAGATAACTAGTCAGAATAACAAACATTAAAATAAAAACTAGAACAAAAGTAACATACACTCGAATAGCAAAACTGAAACCACAGTAAATCTATAAGTCATTCATCTTGTGCTGAGCTTTCCAATATCTGTCCCACAAGTGTCTAGAGATCAGTACTATGCATTGGTTTTAATGGTTCACTCAAATTTCCTCTCATATGTTGCACAGTTGGCAAAGAGGAATTGACAGTATTCAGGGTTCATACAATTCATTGAAATTTCTGGAATTTTAAATTTTTTTAAGATCCCTTGAAACTCCTGGAATTTTTACTTACCTTAATAAATTTATTTTCAAGTTACAATTTATGTATTTATTTAATAGAAAATGTTTTGTTTTTCTAATATTTTAGAATTTTTAATGAAATTTTTTGAAAACCAAACTAAGTATTAAGTTTTAATATTTCTATTAGATGGCAGCATGATCAATGTTATATTGTATTTATAACTATTGACAAAAATAAATATCTAGTTCAGCAATAAATATTTCAGGATATTCAATTTAATCAGAACTGGATGTGGTATTTAGATTTATGTGTGTGAAGTGAAGTAATCGCCAACAAAAATATCATGTTGTGCAATCAAATGCATGATTTTTAATTGGTTATTTTTCTATTTGCTTTTCTTTCCTTTATATTGTATAAAATTCACTAAATATTAATATTTAATTATGAAATAAAATATCTTCCTTGGTTATTTTCCGTTTCTTCCTTGGGGAAAATTGTATATAATTTCAGAGAATTGGGGTGAATATATTTATCAATGAAATTAAGGCTTAAATGAATTACTGAATATATCTGGTGGAAAGGCTCTTTTCAATGACCAGTGACAAAAGCCATTTTTGGGATGACTTTTATCTGGTTTAGAAAAAAAAAAGAATTTTGTAAATTAATAGAAGAGTTTAAATCATTACAACTGTTTGTAAGCTTTCAATATTGTATAGATGAGAAATTTAAACCTAATAAAGATAGAATAGGTAATTTTTATTTTAACTTACTCACAAATAGACAAAATTATTGTCACTTTTTGAAAGTAAGGAATTTACTTTTACTATTCTTTCATAGTCAAGCATCTGACGTAAGTGGGTTTTCGTTAACAAAAATTTAATTAATCAGTTGTGGCTAAGTGCACTAGTGATGAACACATCTAAATATTGGAGATGTCTACAGTATAATAATTAACAAAGATCTTCTTAGCTTTGCTGCTGGTGTAAGGCAAAGGTATAAATTAGATTAATTAAAAAAGAAAAAAGAAAAAAGCTGTAGATAACAGAAAGAAAGCAAAAGCACTTCTTGAAAAATTGATGAAATAAAAATTAAAATGAAGTGTTTGGAAGATGACATATATGAATATGGAAATTGTTGAGGAAGTGAAAAGAACTGATGAATTAACTTTAATTGCAAAATCAAACAGGTATTGCTGTTGTGCTACAGAGAAGTAACAGTTAATATGCAGTATTTATAATGAATTAAAAGTGAAAGTTTTAGAGGTGGAAAATTAACGTTTTCTTATAGCAATTTTGTGTATATATAAATATCTAAGAAATTTAAAAATCTATTGAATAATTAAAGAAATAGAAATATCTATAATATGGATGAGAAAATGTTTAGTTTTAAAAAAGTTTGAAAGTAAACTGAAGAAAAAATAACATCCTGAAAATTTTATCCAATATTTCTATTTATCTTTCTTTGTATTACAATTTTTTTTTTCAAATAAATACACTCATACACATCATGAAATACTCAATAAATTAATACATAGAAGAATAGTGATTATTTAAATGAAATTTTTTCTGTTACAGCTGTAAATTCATTGAATACTTTTGAAGCATTCATTAAATATAATTCTGAAATAAAAATATATTCTCATTAAGTTTTGCAATAATTTATTTCTATTTACAAATATATAATTAAAAAATGTTGCATATACATAATTATATGTATATTTAGTTGAGAACATTTTTTATTAAAATAAAATAAAAAATTATTTCTGTTGAGAATGTTGATACCTCTAGGAAATTTTTGATTTTACTCTTGGAGAACTCATTGAAACTCTTGGAAATCTGTATGAATCCTGATTAACATATCATGCTTTAAAATTATTGTTGAAAGAAGTTTTAACAAAAAGATTCACACATATAGGATGATTTAGTTCACAAGTTTAAAATTTGAAAACCATCCTTTTACATATACTTTCACAAAATTGTGTTAAAGTTTATTTTGAACTTAGTAAATATAAAGCAGATTATTATTAATTTATTTATTTATTTTTACTGATTTAACTTACTGTCAAATATTGTCACTTATGATTCTATTTTATTTTTGCTTTATTTTTATGTCAACATTTTGTTTAACCTACATTTTCTTAAAACAACAGTTTGGTGAAACATTTTTTATTTAAAATGTGTCCTCTGTCACATGTGAAAAGTAAGAGGTCTGTAAGTAATAAATAATTGACAAAGATACAAAAAATTGCTAAAATAATGAATAATAATAGAAAGACAGCATATTATATGTGAAATAAATTTAAGTTCTGTTTAATGAAATCGATGAACTTGAAAAATCTGTGATATATTCTTTCAAAGAAAATGTAAGAACTGGAAAATATTAATTATGGAGTAATTACAGACATATTTGGCCGAAAATACAGTTCAGAGTTTTTATTCAGTGTGTGAATGTTGACTTTAGCAAAAAATGTGTTTAACTGAATAACTCCTTGAAACTTTTTTTTTTAAGAATTTGTATGAACTTTGAATTATATATGATATTTTTAAGAATGAATTTAAATCATTTGTTCATTTAAAATAATTTCAGTAATATTAAAAGTGTAATATCCTGCTAAATATTCTGTGTAAATTTTTAGTTATAGTGGTAATTTTTGAATAGTATAATTATTTTAGTTAAATAGTGCATTAAATGCAAAATACATCATGAAAATTTAATAAATCTTTAATATGTGATTCTTTAATTCTGAAATCATCATTGTAAAAAGTATATGTTAGGCAATATCAGACTATGGAATAACTAATTTATTGTATTTTACAGCCTATCGTCTATATACTGTTGTACCTAGATTGGTAAAGTTTGTGGATCATTTAACTAATTGGTATGTTCGAATGAATCGAAGAAGGTTAAAGGTAACTTCATTATTATTTTTTTTCTAATGTGAATGTTCTTATTTCTAAAAGTTAAAAAACGATGCTGCAAATTTAATTGACGCAAAATTTGGTAGGAAAGTAGGTAATATGTGTTTAGCCATAAAATGGAACCAAAGAATGATGTAATTTGACTGTAACCCTCAATGAAATTGAATTTTCATAAATTATGAAATGTCCGATTATAGTTACAAAGAAATTTAAAATCAAAACAAGCAAAATACAAAATATTATAGGATATGTAAGTGTACTTCATTTGCATACCAATTTTGCTGTGTTTGATAATGTTTTTTGTAAGGATCAACCACTACATACTTAAGTCCTTCCTGTATTGCATTCATTTCTACAATACTACACTTCATTCTATGTTTGAAAGTATTTTGAAGTGAGAAACACATTCACACCTTTGTTAAAAGTATTCGAAAATTTTTACTGAAATTTGTGTTGAATGAACTAATTGATCTTTATTACTCATGCAATCCCAGCACTCACTAGATATTCGCAGATGATTACCTTTCCATAAAGAAACGCTTATTGTTTAATAAAATGATGCAGAATTAACATTTACAATCTTATAAAGCAGTCTAAACCTTCTGTCAAATTGAATACCCATCAGATAACCAAATTTATCGATGTATATTTTGGTACAATATCACAGCCAAATAATTACCCAGGCTATGATTGTTCCAAAATTCTTAGAATTTTGCATGTTCTCGGGAGTTTGGAAGAACCTTTTGCTCTTAAGATTCTTACAAATATATATTGAAGGAAAATCTGGACTTTTTCCTGAACTTTGCTTTACTCCAAAAAACAGTCCTGTTTACATGTTGATATTACTGTTTTAATTTTTCTACATTAAACAAATATTCCATTCATGACACTTTTAATGATCACTCTTTGATTCTGCTTGGCTGTATCAGCAGTACATTGATCTTGTGAGGATGTCATAACTCATGCTGTCATTGCTCAGTTACTACTTCTACTACAATCTACTTAGTTGAATTATTTTTACTGTCACGAAATGGCAAAATTATATGTGCTGAAAAAATAGAGAAACATTTGTAATTCTCATTATTCATTGCATCTGGAAGCAATGCAATATCCAGAAACTTCTACACATATTGAATTTAAAAGACTTATTTGTCAAACGGCAAAACATGCTATATTTCTTATCACCTTTTATCTGTTTATATTCTACTCCTGTAACATGCAGAAAGCTAGTATTTTATATAATTATCGTTTATTCTTGTTACATCATTCGTATACTTCCATCCACTTATGCATCAAGTTGCAATCTTATCTATTCAGATTACATTAAAAAATTAATATTTTTTCTGTATGCTTAACTATTGGAAATGAATTATTTCAGAATTAAAGAGCATTTTAAACAATATATCACTATATTTTACTTAACTACTTTATTTATTTTAGGGTGATGGAGGTGAAGCAGATTGTAGAATAGCCTTAGAAACACTGTTCTCTGTGTTGTACACCATGATTAGAATGATGGTACATTTTTTTTTATTTTGTTTAAATGACTAAAGTAATAGCTCAATATTCAAAAAGGCCTCTTTATCTTTTTAACTATAGCATTTCATACAAGGAAAAAATAAGAAGCTAAACATTAAGCTTCAATGTTCAATTCATTAAATTTAGCTTATCAATAGATTTTTTTCTGCCTATAATCATAAAAAAATTATTTTCTTTTAAGTGCTTTTTCTTTCTGGGAGATTAATTAATGGCTTAGAACACCTTTGATTGAAATTTGTATCAGTCTATTTTACATTTGTAGGAATATAACTATTAGAATGAAATAGTCTGATAATGTGAGAAAACTATAAATTTTTTAAAAATTTGTTATATGGATTATACTTTATTATCCATCATTCTGAAGAGTGATTTCCATTTTTCGATAATTTTAGAAGTATATTTTTTATTGTAAAATATTTTATACCAATAATATAAGATACATATATGCAGTTATTTGGAAAAAATTCTAAAAATCTGAAGTTTAATCACTTATAAATTTAAGACTATCAATTTTAGCATCTATTTCAAATCAATGTCATCAACTTGATCTCAGCAATCTATGAATCTTAATATTCTATGAAATGGAAGCTGAATGGTATTCTGTTTAATAGTTAGTGAATTAAACTCTTACCTCAGATATAAATATTAGCAGGGATTAAGAATCCATTTTAAATTGCACAACCAGATATAATGATTTCATGTGCTTAAAGTGGATGTGTAGAAGAACTAAATTAATTCTGCAAGAGGTTTGACCATCGTTTTAAACAAGTAGATATATACCATGATTAAAACAGCAGTGAAGTCATCCTCTGAAATTTCCAAGCTATCTTATTTCTGGGCTTATTGTGGCCTAGTAGAAGACTGCTCTTTGGAACAAAAAAAAAACTCAAATTGAATCCCAGCCACTTTTGAGCAACGAGGCGCTGGTGTTATGTTTACGCAATAAATGCCAAAATGCTTCACAAAAGTCTTTAGCTGTTAGGCTGCCCACTAAGTCCATAATTTTTTTAATATTTATTTTACTATAGCAACGTTACTTATAGCAATTTTATATTGTACTGTAAAAATTTATTATTGAAAATGTTTAAATTTATCTTATCTAAAATTCACCAAAATATTTATTAATGTTAATTATGATTTATCATAATTATATAATATGATAAATCATAATTATGGATTAATAATGGAATATCTGATCCAATGAAATTTTATTGGATCAGATATTCCATTTTTAGGTTTATTTATGAGATGTTTTATTTGCTTACATTTTCTTAATTTGGGTGTTAGTGACATATTTTTAGATTATGTATATAATTATATCTTTTAGATTATTATATTATTATTATTATACAATAATAATCTTTTAGATTATTATATTTCTTTGTTTTACATTTAAGAATGCTGTGAAATCTACAAACTATCCACTTATGAAAATACTCAGTCTGAAAATTGCATAATTTTTCTATTTTATAGGCTCCTTTTACTCCATTTTTTACTGAATTGATGTATCAAAACCTTAAAAAGTTGCTTTTAGATCATGATAAGGAAGAAAAGCAAGGAAGCATTCATTATTTATATCTGCCAGATACAAAGTAAATTAAATTAAGCCAATGTTTATATTATTTAATTTAAGTAGATATAAGTTAAACTCATCTCAATTTAACATTTTCGATCTTAGTATTAACAGTTAAATTACTTTGTTTGTTATAATAATTTACATTGGAAAATATAGGAAAATAAAAGTAGAATGAAAATAAAAGTTTTGATCACAATAGTAATTTGCTTAGTTGTGTATGTTTATCCAAATATATTTATTAAATAATTTTTACATAATTAAAAAATTAAACAATGCATTGAAGATTTTTTTATAATTTTTTGTATCAAAAGAATTTTTTATCATTTTCCAAACAAATAAGTTACATGAAATCCTAGTGTTATTTTTCTTAATTGCTCTTTTTTAGAGAATTCTGTTGCATTTATGTTAAATAAGGAAGATGGAAAAAGTGTCAGTGTATATAAAATATTAATTTTGATTGACAAATTCTTTTATTACATTCTACCCTCTAATCCCTTTGTGTTAATTTTAAGATTGATTTTGTTTTGAATATGTAACCAAACATACTAGTTTTAATGTTTTTAATTTATATCAAGATTTTTTTCTGATATTTAATTCATTTTATAGTTTGCTCCCAAAATAAAAATTTAGATTGTGATTTATATGATAATCTTTTGAAATTATAAATATCATTAATAACATTTTAATATTTATAAGTATTTTATAAAATATGTAAAATATTAATTTTTAGGGTACACCTCATTAATGCTGAAGTTGAAAGGAAAGTTGCTAGAATGCAAGAAGTAATTGATATTGGTCGACTTATACGTGAACAAAATACATTACCTATAAAGGTATTGTTTCTTATGCTTATTTATTTTTAAAAGGCTTCTGTTTGGGAATATAGCTGTAGTCTAGCTATCATTATCATCTGTATATTATTATACTACCAAAAAGTGAATGTTATACCCTTTCTCTCACATTAATTTTTAATTGTTACAATAATACAATCCATTTTTTTTATTTGTTTTAGTATCCTCTATCAGAATTAGTAGTCATTCATGAAAGTAAAGAGTACTTGGAAGATGTTAAATCCTTAGAAAAATTCATTATTGAGGTTTGCTTTTTTACCTTTTTTATTTAAATTTTTCAAAATTTTTATTATATTTTGTATTTAACAATTAATGATTTAATAATATTTCAATGAATTAGGAATTGAACATTAAATGTTTAACAGTTACAACTGAAAAACAAAGCTATGGTGTTCAAGTGAAAGGTGAACCAGATATAAAAGCTTTAGGCATCAAATTTCGTAGTAACTCAAAAGCTATTGCTGAAGCTGTTAGGGTGAGTAATATTTTATATATACCATCTAAAATACTATTTATTTTTGAAGGTTATTTTGTTTATATATATTTGTAAAGTTAATATGTTCAAAAATATTTTAAATGAAATGAAATTTGACGTAAGACAAGATGAAGTTGATTTTATATTATATTAAGAAATTCATTCTGCTTCTTTTTGAAAGCATAATTCATTTAATTTTTATATTTTTATGTTTACTTCTTTAATATAAGTTGAAGTGTCATATTTGTATTATAAGGTTGTTATAAAATAATTTATTCAGTAGTTTAAATTTTCCCTGTTGACTTATTAATGTTTGGTATTAAAAATATTATATAACTAGTTAAATAAGTAATCAATACTTACATATTTTTTTATTTGGATTTTTTTATAATTTTTATAATATAATTTTTTATATTTTATAAATAGTTAAATAAGTAATAAATACTTATATATATTTTTTATTTGGATTTTTTTATACTTTTTATATTATAATTTTTTTTATTTGGATTTTCCTTTTGTATTATGAAATCATTTACACAATTCTTCTTAATTATTTCAAAATCTATTTAAAAAAGTTTTGATTTTATTTTGAATTACTGCATTTAAATTTTATACATTGGTGCTTGAAATTTCTTAAGAAATCTTTTATTCTTTATTGTTATTTAATTGATATGTAATTCAGTATTCGAATTTTGTATTAATTATATATTCACACAAATATTTTTATAGAAACTAGACGGTGCCCAGTTAGCTGAATTTATGAGTAAAGGCTGTTTGATGGTAAGCGGTTATGAACTTGTTGAAGGGGATATTCGTCTCATGCATACTTTTACTGGTGAAAAAGTTGAAGAATTGTCTCAGAAATATGAAGCTCATTCTGCAGGAGAAGTTAGTGTTATCATTTTTATTTGTCAGTTGTTTATATTTAATTGTAGACATTTAATTTAAGAATTTTTTTAAAAAAAATCAATTAAATGAAATTAAATTTTTATTTAATTTGAAAAGCAAAGTATCCTGAATGGCATGACATTTGTATAATCATTGTTGAACATGGCCACAATGACAAAACTAAAGACAATAAAAATATAATGATTCTTACTTTGAACAATGTATAACAATTGAGTAAACAAAAAAAATATCATTAAAATTGGTTTGCCCATTATGTTTTCTAACCAGTTTTGATTTGCTTTTTATTTAGATAAAAATTTATAAAGGTTAACAAACCTGAATAACTTTTAAAAGAATTTTATAATCTTGAACATATTAAATGATTTCTTATAATTCATAAAAAAAATAATAAAAAAAAATTCTCCACTGCAGATTTCATTAACTCTGCTCTACAATTGCTTTTATCAACATGTGCTGAATATAAAAATGTTTTAAATTTATGCATATGCACTTTTTTTTCATTGCCCATATGGAAAACCAATTTGCATTATTATTTAGATTTAAGTGAACATGCACATATTATTATATTTCTTAAAAGTAACTTCATTAATCATTGCTTTTAAACAAAAATGAAAATATTGTTTGTCAAATATAGCCATAAATATGTGTTTATAAGTGGAAAAAGTAGAGCTGCAAAATTTATGTTTCATTCACTCAGCAAATTTTTTCTCTTTTTATAATTGCAGCAGTTATTGTAACTCGTAACTCAAATATGAAAAGTAAAACATTGATTTCCAATGTTCAGGAAATTGAATGAGCTGTCATATCCAGGTCAGCTTCAAATTTAGTAATAATTACTTAAAAACAACTTTTTAGTAATGTTTTAATATTAAAAAAAACAATAAAAATGATTTTTGATGCAAGTTTGCCATCTAAATCTTTGGTGTGTTGGCAGATTTGAACACCTATTCATTATATATTTATCAAAAAAATTAAGGGAAATTAATTAAAACTCACAAAGTTCTTTAATTCTTCCCATTTTGTATTTTAATTTACATCTGTTTCAATAATTAATAGATTTTTATTTGAAAATGTGTTATTTTTGTCACATATTATTCGATAATGATGTTAACAGTATTAGGAAAATGTGAACTAAAATTCTATATTTTTAATGATAAATTTTGTTCTATTATTAAATTAATGATAAAAAATTTTATCTCTTTTTCTAATCAGTAATTTTATCATTTCCTTTTTATGCAAGGAATTTTTTATAAATTTTATAGCACAAAACTTCCTTAAATACATAGATATTAAGTTTATATATTAATTTTTGATAGGGTATAAAATATTTTGAATTATGTGGGTGAGAAAATACTACCCAATAAATTATAAAAAAATATTTATAGGCAAAAGGCATTTATAATTTATTTCACTATTAATGGCACATAATTTCAACAAATACTTAAATGGATATTCTCAAAATCTATTTTAATTATGTGCTGTTTGAAAAATTTATAAATTTGTAATAGAATTTAAAATCTTATTAATATTTTTAACATATTTATTAAATTCAGCATTAAATTTTGCAGTTATCAAAGATAGGATATTTATTTTTTTATACTGATAGCTATATTAACGTTTTAAATAATGTTTACTATCACTTTTAAGTTTTTTCAGTGGTTTGAATTTATAAATATGCATAAATTTCATCTATATAAATTTGAAGATTCATTTTTCAATATTACTTTTTCTTATAATTACTTTATTAGACACTATACAAATATTTTTCTTATATTTCATTGTTTCTCATCTTTTAGTTGCTTCAAGTACTTGCATAAATATTCGAATTTATTTTTCATGTAATTTTCATATAATCAATTTTAAGAATATTTCACCAAATTAAATAAATGCATTATGAATTTAGTTTTCTAGCTAAGTCCTTTTGATGAAAATATGTTTTAATGATGATGTTTCTTACTATATATCTTGTTTTTATTATTGAGTATTGTGAATAGAAAGTAGTATAGTAAAAATAACTTCTTAAAAATAATTAAATTGTTATTTTAAATTTAAGGTATTGATTTTGCTTGATATAACTCGCAATCAAGACATGATAGATGAAGGAACTGCCAGAGAAGTCATAAATAGAATACAAAAGCTAAGGAAAAAGGTTAATATTTTATCTATTTTGATCACATATTAAATTATAAAAAAATAAATATTTATATGCTTAAATTTTCTTGGTTTTAATAATGTATGTTTTTTTTAAGTAAAGAAATACATTGATTTCGACTTTGACTTTTTAAAATTCTTATTTAGATAAACAAGATATTAATGATAATTTTTAAATTTTGAAAAAATATGAGCGAGGGCATATATATTTAGTATTAAATTTTAATTTATAATTAATTTGTGAATTTATATATATAATAATCTATTTGAAGTAGAATATGAAGAAAGTCTGTATATGTGAATCCATGATGTAAATTTTATTAAGTAATAAGTTAAATTGTTTGTTCGAATTTCTTTCATTTATCGGTATCAGGTTTATGTTCTTTAAAAATTCTCATTTTGTTTCTTAAAATTTAAATATTTTGTGGGATTTTTATTAATAATTAAATAGGTTTTCCAGAATGTTAAACATAAAACTTTTAAATAAAAATTGACTTATTTAATATAATTGACTTTTAGAAATTATATTATTAAAAAACTTGTATAATTTTCTTTCACATTGAAATATGGTCATAAATATGTAAAAATGTCATCTTAGCTACTATGTGAAAGACTTAGCTGATTTGTAATCTTGTTTTGGATTAATAGTTTGTAGGTTTGAATCCTACCTTGAATTTGTATGTTTACAGTGGTTCAGAATCTACTTTAAACCATAGGTTCTAGTCTAGTTAATCCTCAAGTGCAAAAAATGACTGTTGAGCTGGAAACAAACCAATCCTATAAATATGAAAACTTTTTCTTGTAAATAACTGTCCTTCAAGTAAAGGACAAAAAAAATTCTTTACTCCTTATTTTTTAAATTGTTAAACTATCCTTTTCTCATCTACGTTTGTGAAAATTTTTCTTTAAAGAACTTATTAAATATTTTATAAAAACTGAAGATAAAAAAATACTTATCACACTCACAAATGTAATCAAATAGCATTTCGAAAGTGGCCTTTAACATCAAATAAGTTCATCAACTTTTAAATTTAGTTGATAGATTTGTCACTTTAATCACCAATGAAACTGTTTAACTAGAATGCCTACCATTCAATTATCAGCTATTGATTAATTTTTAGTTAATGCAGAAACTGGTGTTAATATATTTATTATCAGTTTTTAAAATCTAGACACTATTTTATTTAAGTACTTAGTATAAATATTAAATTAAAATATTGAAATTTTCAGTCTCACTGAGCTGCCCATAATTTTTATACAGATTTTTATATTTTGCTTGCAAATAATAATTTACATTTTATAAATATAAATTTTGAAAATCTCAGCAACATTAAAAAATAATATACATCTTTCAGAAAAACTTATTTTTAAATTTCCTTTAAACTACTATATCAATTCTCTTTATCCTTCATTTTGGAATATGATTTTTATAGCCATGTGCTTCATTTATTACTTAGTGATAGGAGAAGGTATATGCAAGTGGTTTAAAAATCACTGCTTTTCAGGTATTGTTTTTACTGTGCATTTTATATTTTATTCCAGTTTATTTTTTAAGTAAAAGAATGTCCTAATAAAGAATTCTATTTGCGCATATGAAAAATTTATTATTTTTCATCTAATACACTAATTTATTATTGAAAATCAGATGTAGAAATTTGTATTTTGAAATATTGTTAAAACTCATTTTATGACATAGTCTTTGCTATCAAATACAATGATAGAAAAATATCAGAAATATAATGATGCATTTTCATTTGGTTGCAAATCAAAAAATTAGTTTAATCTTAGTTACAGAACCAAACATTTTTTAATACCTGATAGGATTTATTTCTAAAACTTGTCAATAATTCTTTCACTTCTTTGTGTTGAAATTCGTTAAACGAACAAGAGTCCATGAATCGCAAAAAGAATATTTAATGAAGCAAGTTACAAAGAAAGAAATTATACATATACTGAACTAATAGAACAGAACATGATGTATTTATAGATTTTGGACGGCTTGAACACAACCACCAAATAGAAGGCAGCGCAGCAGACGATTTGTAAGAGCAGACGATTGTGGACGTCTTAGAAGACTACAGTTTTACAGACGATAATAGACTTACTTTGTGTTTCTTTGCGATTACTTGCATTATATTATTTACAACACTTTGAAATTCAAAAATATTAGGTGATTGAAAAATTCTCGATATAAATAATTGTGACATGTCCAAATTTGTATTTTTTAACCATTTCACTCAATTATTTGTTACGTCATTGAGTTTTTTGAAAATTACTGTTTAAACTGTTAAGTAACTAAGCTACCACAGATTCTGTTATTACATTATGTAGAGCTAAGAAACAGTGGAATTTCTTTGTTAATGAAAGAGAACTTGATGAAGTAAAAAAAAAAACTTAGTGTAATTATGTTGAGGTGACTGATTTTTTAACCTATTATATAATGTGCTCATTTTAATTTTTAAATTATTTGTTGTAAAGTTTTATAATATATTTTTTAATTTATATATGCAACTGTGAAAAACCGAAATTGCAAAATGTCATTCACCAGTGAATGTCAGAATGCACCAAGTATGTCAGTGGAAGAATAAATTTTTTATTATATTATTTTCTTCTAATTAATATGTGTCAGCAATCACCAAAATGCACTGATTATTATCAAAAAGATAACCTGCTGTCAACAGAAAAGGGTATAGGTTGCTATATCATAAGACTTGAGATGTTACCAGGAACGTCAGGTGGATATCTAAATAACTCTCTCTCTCTCTTTGAAAGTTCATCTTTATATAAAGCTGCAAACCAACTCCCTTAACCTTGTTTAGTGACCTGTGCCTAAGATTAATGGTGTTGCAGTTATAGTGTCCTAATTGATTCTCTAGTATGCCTGTCATACTGCTAAAATATCTTGCCTTACCAATTAACTCAGGCAATGCTGTGTGGACCTTATTTCCTAAGATTTTATAACCACTACTCATGTAGGTAAAACTTCAAAGGTAGATTGTTTTTCCAGGATAAGGAAATCTGAAGTAAATCAAATGTAGGAGTAGAAAAAATTCCTTTGGTACCTGGGCTAGAAATAAATCTTGTCCAACCAAGTCTATAGTAGACCAGGAAGTTATTAGTAGCATGATGGCCTTTCTGGACAGAATAACAAAAATATAGTCATATGATGTGACTTTTTTCTTTACATGGAAAATCTTATAAGAATGAAGAAGTAGCTAATCATGTTGTATATGAATTTAGTGCCTTTGCCCTTATTTAAATGACTATTTTAGGTACTGTTGATTACCAAAGAATTACATCTCTGCGCCATAAAGGACCTTTCTGACTTTATAAACAAAGAGGTGGACCTTAATAGATGGAGTTAGGTTATTTTGGATTTGCAGCTTATTATTAGTACAAAATCCTTTTATCAGTGGTGCCTTGACTTTTAAATCCAATATAGAAGCAGAAATGTTGCTATATCACTTATTCTATTGCAATCGAAAGGATATGCCCTGTATTCGTTATGTTCTAGAACATCATTGTCAGTCATACAAGATTTGATGATATCATTAAAGTTTGCTTAAATTTTATCATTCAATTCATATTGAATGAATACTGCACTGAATTGTAATCTTGTAATAAAATTAAATTCTTTGAATAAAAAAGAAGGCAGTTGTATTTATTTTTCTTAAGAAGGGGATTCTTAAATATTTTAAGTAATTTCTACTAAAGTTAAATGCAACACACTTTAGGGTAACAGATGATTAAAAATTTTAACTTGTACCTGAATAGGCTGTGAAGAGGTTAGACATGTTTACAAATTTCGCTAGCTAAATATAAAAATATGTTGTATTTCAATTTACCTAGCAAAATCAAGAAACATAATGCACTTAAAAATAGTATTGTTATGAAATCAGTGCTCATTTTTACTTTGGATTCATTTAAACTCAAAATATCAAATTGATATAATAGATCTATAATCTATTTTGGCATACATAAGTTCATAATGATATATTAAGACAATTTAGCTAACAAGAATGTTATAGGAAAGTTTGAATATTATTTCAGTATTTTTTAAATTTAAGATATTTGAGTACTGGACCCCTTAATAATAAAAAATGATTTTTATTCAATTTTTTTCATTTTTAGGGAGAGGTTAAGGTGCAAAGTAAACTAAGTCTCTGCCTAATTAGCCTTCATGTGTAAAAATGATATTTAAGTGACAAAAAAAAAAACGTAACTTCATATTAAAATCTAAAGATAATATCCAAAAAAAGCTACTTAATAATAATAATAAATCTGATTTTATCTCTTGCTTAAATTTTCTGCAGTTAATCTTGCTGTGAAAACTCCACTTCATTGTGAAATTTCCTCTTACCATTAGTGTTTACTCCTTTTATCATGCGAGGATAAAATTTTATATCACTTTTGTAATGTTTTGTTGTACCTGAAATGTGGAGAAATAAGCAAATATGTATGACATTCCTCATTTGTGCATGATGAATGTTAATATATGTAAGCATAAATCTAGAATAAAAATATTTAGCAAATATCTTGGATATGAACCAAACAACATCCTGTTGGTTGACAGTTACCACTAAATGTCAACATTCTCCAGATTTCAATCTTTCAGAATAGCATATATATTGCACACATAGCAAATTTTTTATAAAATGAAAAATAAAAATATTGTAACTTCCCAAGTTTCATTCCTAGGTTAATAATATATTAATGGAATTGTGAATATTTTTTATTTGAAGGCTCATTTAGTTCCCTCAGATCCTGTTTCTGTATATGTTTCTGTTAAGCCATCAAGTGACCACTTACATAATGTAATTAAGAACTTTCAAGAATTTATTACAAATACAATAAAAGTTCCTGTTGGATTTCTACCATATCCTCCTGAAAAAAAAGTTATTATTCAAGAAACAACCGATGTAAGTACCTATTTATGTGATGTTTTAAAATGCTTATTTTATTCATGTAATATTTAAAATACATTTTATTTACTATCACAAAATAGTGATACAAATCTAATTTTCATAAATTTTTTAGATAAATAATTCAAGAACTTGTTTATCTTTATCGGTCTACTTAGATTATAAATTTCTCATTTAAAAATTCTCTAAATTAAAAATGCCTTAAAAAACAAAGAAGATACTTAAGTGCCTCATTTTTTATGTAGGGAAAAATATAATTATTTAGTTTGTTTGTAGAAACATTTTATTTGTTGCAAGTTGCCCTTACAAATAAATATTTTTACCTCCATAAAATGTCTGCTTTCAAAATTTTTTCTTTTAAATTGTAATTAAAATAAAATTGTATTATAAAATGTATTGAACTTTTTTTTTACTTTTTTTAATTTTTTAAGATTATTCATAAATTAGATTTTGTGTATCTTAAATAATTTAGTTCAAATGATTTTTACACAGCATTTTATACATTTAAATTTTTTTATCAACACACAATAAAAATCTGCTCCATTTTTAAGTAACCAATTCAATAGACTTCCATTTCCACATTTATCTATATTTTTTATTTCCAAGATCCTTTTTAATTTATTTATGTTAAATTTATGTGAACAAGTAATAATTGCAGGAAGAAAATTCAAGGCTGTTACACTTGTTGTCATAACTCTTAGTTGTATTTTCATGAAATTTCAATTTAAATAAGATCTAGCTTTACTATGTAGAATACAAGATTTGTAAGCTTAATATAAGCACTATCAATATTGTGATAAGTATCAAGAATTTAAGTGCCATTCAAAATACCTGTATCCTTTTATATAAATAAAGATTCATCTGATTTGCCATTACTAATTGATCATCAAGCATGTCATACATAGATTGCTGTGGAGGCAAGACCTAAAATATAATTTAAGTTTAATGGTTTTGTAATATTTGACATATAATAATAATATTTTGTAATATTAGCTATATACCACAATCAAATGACATGGTCAGGCATGAGCTTATCTCATAATGATTTTTTAAAATTATAATTTCGAAATATTTAATTTTTGTTTTTCAGATAAAAGGCATAGAACTCGAAATGGTTATTGTGAGTTCTGAAATTCCAGAATCTCTAAAAGATAAAACTGTGACTAGTGTACTAAAAAATAAGCAACATTTTTCTCCTGAAGATGTACGAAAAAAACTTAAAACAACTCATATAAGTGGTAATGGACCTTTATGCAAGTGAGTACACTTTTGATTATAAATCTTTTAATTTTCAAATGCTTTATACTTTCCTACCTAGATATCATAAATTTCTAGAAGTATTCTAGTGATCTATATTATGTGTTTTCTCATCCTTTTTTCCTTCAAAAAAGAGGAAAGGAAAAACTTTAATTTGGGTTTGAAAAGTTTAACTGCCAATTTGTTTGGAAATTGATCAGTAAAATTGAAGATTCTATAAATAGAGACTAAAATGTAACTGAAATTTGTTCTGTTTTTAATATTTATATTAGTAAGTCAAGTATGCTTAAAAAAACATTGATTTGAACCATATCGTTTTCTTTCTACATTTTGCTTTTAATGAACTATTGAAATCTATTTTTAAATCTTACAATGTATTGTAAATTGAAAGTTTTGATCAATTTTCCTGGTTTAAATCTTCTAGGTTTGTTAATATTGAACTTTGTGAGCAAAATGGGCCATCTGATATAACGAGTACAGAGTGTAGTATCCTCTTAGAAAATCCAAAAGGCCAATATCTACTATCAAGTGAAGCATTAGCACGACAGGTATTATTAACTTTCATATAGTTATAATTAATAAATATATTTTGAAGTTTATCTATTTTATCCTATCACAGTAATTTATTTTACTTGCATGGCTGAAAAATCATTTGTTTTGTATCATTTCATAAAAGCTTAAATTGCAAATTAAATCATTGGATTAAAGAAAATTGTAATCCAAAACTTTAAACTTAAATTTTTAGGCAGATTTTTCTCTGCCTGAAATAGAATTTTGTAATTTATTTTCATTATTTATTTTTGTACTTATGAGCTTTCATTCCCTTTTCCGTAAATGTTCTAAAATAATATTAGTTTGATCGGTTTAATGGAAATTAAACAAAATCAATGTCAGTATATGTAAAATGTAATTGCTTTTTTTGCACTCATTTATTTAAGCCATATTTTTGTATTGTTTGTTTGTGAAAGAGATTTCAACCTTCAACTTATGGGAAATTCATATTAATTGCATAAATCAGGCGGAAAAAATTAAAATTATATTAATAAGGTTTTCTGCTCGTTTCTTTTTTGTTTTTCAAATAGTATTTTCTACTGTAGTTATATCAATATTAAAAAAATTTACTAATATATTCCACTGCGCCACAATACATGTTGACCATGTCTTTCCTAACATTTTAGCTCCAGAGCAATGCTGTGTCTTACTTTTCTGACTTATTTATCAAGCTCAATTTCATTCACCTCAAGCACATTAATGATTAAATAATACAATTATACTTCTAGTGCAATAAAATTATCATGCAGTTATAAATTTTTAAAATTATTTAAATTTCTGTATATTTTCTTAAAAATTATTAATTTATTTAAAAAAAATGTTACTCATTTATTTCTACTTAAAAAAAGAAACTACTGTTTCAGAATCCTCAACTTGCACTTTTGTTTTATTGAAGATTTTATTAATGTTCCAATAATTCAATTATATTTTATTTTTTAGTATATTGCTTAGAAGTATGATCACCATTTAGCTTCAAAATATTCTATCCTTAAATGCCCTAAAATTCTATCCAGTTTTTATCAAAACAATTTATTCACTGTAGCAACTGTAAATAATTATGTTCTCAATTCTTTTAAATTATCTATGTACCTAATTATATTTAATTAAAATATTATATAATTTGAGGAAAAGAAATTACAAAACTATCCTAATATTTTCTTTAAAGATATCAAATTTCTGATTCTATATTCATCTCTAAACCAATTTACCATGAATTAATTCAATAAATAAAAAATTAGAAACTTTTTTACTAGCATTGATACCATTTTTTAGCTTTTATTTAGTCTGAGCATTCCTTGTCACCAAAATTTGATTAGGTAGTTCTGAAATCCAACTGCAAATCACATTAGTGTTAAAGTTTTTACAAAATAATAACAAACATTTCACATGATGTATAAATAATATAATTTTTAAGAATACTTGATATAGTTGTGATCTATACAGTATAAGTTGTGTAAACCAATAATAAATGTTCTTTTAAATTTAAGTTTTGCTGTGGATAAGTTTGAAAAATGTATAATTTTTTAAGCTATTGAATAAAAAGACAAATATATTAGCACATGATAAAATCTATCTACTAAATATTTAAATACTTTATATGTATTTTAACTGTTTCTTTCATTTAGGTTCAAGTTGTGTTTGGAATCCATGGAAAGAAACCAGTGCTATATCTAAATTCAAACAAAACAAATCCTATAAACAATTTTTCAAAAGAAGAAATTTTGAATCTGCATTCAAGGACATTATATGCGTTTTTATCTTAAGTATTTACCTTGGGAAAGTAAATGAAGTGAAACTGAGTTTTGTATTCTTAATTTATTGATACTTTCATTTCACTGTCAAAGAATAAAAAATTTGCATTTGTGAACAATTATTACTCCCTCCTCGTGAAAATTTTGTCTACTATTAAACTTTGTTATCTCAAAAGTTATTTAGGATTTGAAATCACTTAAATATATTTTACCTAGATACATATTTTTTCTTGTGAATAATCATTAATGTATTTGATATAAAAAATGTATAATTTAACTAGTGTTTTTAAAAAATGGCATTGCATTCAATTTTGTTTGTTAGTAATGTATCTTTTCTGTCAAGAATAAGGTAAATCAAATTATAGTATAAAGGAAAATTCCCGAAATATAATTTTAATGCATTAAAAAACTATTTAATTTAAAATCTCCAACTTTTGTTCATTAAAATTACTTTTAAATTTTAAGAAATGTAATGGAAAAAATACCCATATGTTTATTTTAATTCATAAGAAATTCCTATTAATACTTTGATAGCAAATTATGAACTTTCTTGATATAACCTTAATTTTTACAACAAAATCGAAAAATTAGTCAATCTCTATCAGATATGAAGAAGGGTGATATAACCTAAAATGCTTACAAAATTATGGAAAATATCACATAAATATTTTTATTTATGTATCATTTTAGACATATTGCCAATTTTCGGTGATAAATGATATGTTTACCTCACATTATAAATTTGTAAAATTCTATATTAATATACAATTTTCTGATATGAATATCGTGTTCTATTTAAAAATGTTTAAGTTATGTGTCTGACACTTTGAATAATCAGCATTAATTTAAATAATGCATTTAAAATAATTATTACTCATTTGAAAATTTAAAAATAAAATGTTATTGGTTGCTCTATGTTGCTTTAAACAATTTTAAAAATAATGTAAATAGTTTATCCTTTATTTTATTTAAGTATAAACAAGATTACACAGTTAGAGCTTAGAAATTTTTTCAATAGTTACAGTTTCTTTTTGATTTTAATGTTGCAGTACTCTTTCTCTGCCTTATAAATAGCTCTGGTATCAAAATCTAGCTGACTGATGCATGTTTTTAATTCTGTTTTAAAACCTACATATTTACTTATTAAAATTGTGAATAAATTGCCTTACTGAGAAATAATATTAAAGCCATAAGTTTTCTCTAAAATATCTAACCTTTTAATCACATTGTGTATTGACTTTTTTTATCTATTTAAAATTGTAAGTTTCATTCGATTTATCTCTTGTATACTAGCACTTGTTAAGCAACAACATGCTTCATTTTTTTTTTAAATTCAGACGCAATTCTTGCTAAAAAATTTTATATGTTTGCAATTTTAAATGTCTTATTTCAGTGCATATACAGAAGGAAAAAATATGTACCAACCATTAATAATGTTTTATGTAGTTAGGGAAACATAAAAAAAAATTATTTCGCATTAATAGAAAGTAAAATTTATGTGTCTGCAATATACTAACAATAGTAAAAAATTGTAGAATTATTATTACATTCAAGCTAAAGAAAGACATTTCTAATATTGCAATAAGCTATATCTTTTTATTTACTAGTTCAGGAATTCTAGGAAAAATTACTATAAGGACATTAAGACTACCTGCTACTGTAAGACTTGTCTAAACGTCCTTAAAATGCTGAATGGTAAGTTTTCAGAACCTGGGTGGGAAACCTTGGCTGAATTATTCAGAGTTCACACTTCAGATTCTAAGTTGTAGTTCAAAATGGGGTATAATACCCTATAACCAATATAAATCGCCAGTAAGGGATTATATTGTATTGCCTCTATTTATTGAAGGAATCCAGTGCATTATCACAATTCTTTGTAAAATTTTGTGAAGATTTATAGCTTTGACCATATACTTACATGGAGACATAAAAAAGTAATTTTTATTCCTAAAATAAAAAAAGATAACTATTTTGAAGCTAACTCTTTCAGACCTATCCACTTAACGCCTTTAGAAAAAAGGCACTTGAAAAGATAATAGATTAGAAAAGTTTTCACAGTGGATATATACCACTTTAAATCGCAATATACATATCAACCAGGTCAATTCAACAATGTTAGATATGACTTGCCCTTCATTTTGTAAAAGAAATTTTAAGATTAAAGAACTTGTTTCAGCTGTTTTCTTAGATATTGAAGGTGCTTTTGATTATGTACCTATTAAAAGCATTCTATCTCTTGTTAGAAAAGAAATTAATGACACTAACAGTATATGGATCAATAGCCTACTTAATAAAATTTGTCTTTACCTTTTTTTTTTTTTTTTTGGAGGGAAAAAAAACGATTTACTCTTAAGCTAGCTGTCTATAAAAGAGTTCTTTCGCCAATTTTGTGGTGTTTTGTTGTAGATTCCCTTCTAGCAGTTTTAAAAATGTCTAAAATAACCATTATTGGGTATGCAAATGATCTAGTTATTGTCAGAAGTAAATTTGGCAAAATGCGATATCAAGCATCATGTCCAATGCCCTCAAATTTGAGCATAATGATGATCTCTGTGAATACTCAAAAAACAGATTGCATTCACAATAAAAAAGAAACGTAATCTGAAAAAAAAAACTATTTTTAGTAAAAAATTACTTTGTTAAAGAAATAAAATTCTTAGCACATATTTTTTACTTGAAACTTAAATTAGTACAAGCATTTCATCTTTTGTAATGAAAGAAAAGAAAAAAAAGGCTTTCTGGCATGTAGAAGAACTGGGCGCTTGAATCCCAATGCTATTCAATTGACACTATGGTCATTTGTCCCATCATTACTTATGGCTCAGTAGTCTGGTACTTAAGAATCAAAATTGAATCTGCTAAAACATATTTACAAAACCTCATAGATTGTTTTGTGTGTAGCTATCTCTGGATGTATTTAAATAACTTCCACTTGAGCTTAAGTGTAAAACTTAAGTTTTGTTTGGTATGCACGCTCTTTACATATGTACTGGAGTGAAAGTTTTAACACTAGTTAAATGATACCTTCAATAAAATATTTTAATAATAAAACAATGCTGATGAGACAATAAATCAATGAATTGATTGCTAAATGTAACTACTTCAAGAAATGAAACGTTTTGTTGAATTTCATTTGCATATCACAATGGATCGAAAAATTGTATGTAAAAGTAATTACAATGTTTGACAAAAGTTCATAATGGTGTATATAAATTAAAAACACACACATATAGAAACTGAATTCTCGTGGATAATAAAGCTAAATAGTCATTTCAAAAGATTTTTATACATAAAATTATTTATTTTAATATAATCTGACATATCAAAATTAAAAAAGAAATAATTTGTCCAAAGTCAATATATCCAACAACTCAAAACCAGAGAATATGACATTACAATAAAAATCAAATATTAGTATGATCCTAAATCAGAGTTGTTCAGAACTATTAAACTTCTAAAATAGAAAAATAAACTATAGATGGAATTTGGTTAATGAAGAAAAAATAACACCAAGAAAAGCAATGTATCAGATTTTGTAATGCAGTTGATATAACAACCCTTTGTATTCATTGAAAAAGATAGTAATACAAATATTTTAATCTGGCATTAAACGTGCAAAAAAATTCGTCTACTTTCCAGTTTAAGCAGAAATTCAACTAAATGTAGTGTGAGTGTGTGTGTTAGTAAACAAAATGAAATTCAAGATTTAATCAATCTGAAAACAATACTTTTAATCAGCATTTATTTCATTCATGTCAAAGAAATATACAGATAATTATCATGAACCCGTACAAAAGAAAATTTTTAATGTCACTTTGTGTCTGGTAATAAATGTTCATTATACATACATGATTCAAAGAGAAACTATTCCAAAAACTCTAAATAGTAATAAAATATTTGAATATTTACAATGCATTCAAATATTTTTGGTCATTAGATAAGTATTTAGACAATATCCATTATTTAAACTGAAATTTAATAAGAACTAAGATATATAAAGAAATTTGTATGTTTATATATTATTTTACTCAAAATAATTGGAAAAATTTCACCTTTGTTGTGGTTTTAATAGTAAAATTGTGAATTGACATAATGAATTGTAAAAATTGACAGATACCAGAAAAATCAAACAATATGAGCCAATTTTTTAAACTAATAAATTAATTTTGGTTTGTTTATTTCTAAAATGTACTTTTAGAAAAATTTAAAACCAGCAAAATTTTATAATATATTTAAAGATCCTTTACAATTGAAGAGCCTGAAATTTCAAAACTGATTTTAATGAGCTTAGAATAGACAAAAATACAAACGAATATTTAGAATTAAAAATTTCAAGAAATAAGTTTACTTTCAGTACAAAATAATTATCTTTAGAGCAATTACAATAATTTTACTGCAGATTATGAACTATCAATAAGATAGTCAATGAACTGTAATTAAAAGACACAAGTTTATTTCCATAACATTCAGAATAACAAATTTTAAAAAGCTATTTGTACTCATTCAGTACAAATACAGAACACAGTTCAGAAATGAAAGTTATTTTTGCTATACTTCCTGTTTTATATAATTTTTTAATTCTCGCAAAGTACATTTCACACAAAATGTGGTTTGTTCGAGTAAAAATATTTTGCTATTAGAGAATCAAACTCAAAATATCAGGAACATCTTTACAAGTAAAAAATTATAACATTTTTAAAAATACACACAATCAATTAAAAAATATCCAATACAATAAAATTCTTAAAAAATTGCACAACAAGTAAATAAATATGTAGCAGGAATTAAACAATTTATTCTTTATGATTCATAAAACATGACTAGATCACAATTTCTGCCATTTTTAACAACTAATGAAGTTTTAAAGAGAAAAATATATATACATAACTCCCAATAAAATGTATTACTTTCATAATTTAAAAAATAAGTAGATTGCCAAGAGAAAATTATGGATAAGTTTTAAGCTATCCATATAAAAGAACAGAGAAAAAAACAATGCATGTAAAATAAAATTGGAATATACAACTAATTATCTTTATTCAGAGTAAAGGCACATGTGTAAACAATCATAGTGAAAAACAGTAAAAAACTCTTATTTATTTACAAAATCTTGAACTTGTCAGTTTAATATATGCTAAATTAAACATTTTTAAGCATGTAAATATTTTCAAATATCTACAAATCTCCTAAAATATATTTAATTGTAATTCAACTTCATTTTATAATTCAAGTAATAGGACACTTTTCATGCACACTTCTTCATGATGCTCATAAAAATATTGAAAACAAATCAATATAAATTTGATATTAAAAATGCAAAAACTTTCAACATATTACAAATGTGTAGTGGGAATAAAATTAGAACACAGATTAATGAAGATACATAATTATTATTTTTCTCCTCTAATGATCTAAAATTTAATTCCATAAAATTAATATTTCACAAAAAGTAAAGTGAATGACAGTATATAAAAAAATTAACGAAAAAAATCAACAAATCTGAAATTTTTGGATACTATAAAAATGAAGTTAAATTTTAGCAAGGAAAAAGAAATTATCAAAAATTTTCCATATAAAATTTAAAGTTAATAATAAACATGTATTTAATTTTTACAGTAATATCATTAGAATTACCTTTAAACTAATGACAATGATTGCTTTTTTGTAATTGAATAAATAAATAACTTCAAATAAAATTTTATATTTTACGATTTTTTCTCATGGTTACATTTTTTAAACATTTTATTAAATGTACACAATTTATTTTTATGTTAAAATTACTAATATTGTCATACAATTATGTGTAAAAATATTATTTTTTAATAAAATGTTATTCATAAGCATTCAAATCACTTATTGAAATTAAAAACATAAAATTGTATTATATATTATTTCAATATTTCTTCATGTTAGAATTCATGAAATAAAGCAATTTAAAATATTTAAATAAATTACATATTTCAAAGAAATATGACTTCACCATTATGCAAAAAAACTGGAAGGTGATACAACATTTTAATACTGAATTTCAAGGTTTATTGCTTTAACTGTCAAATTATTCTGACATTAAAATACAAATAATAAACACATACACACACATAAATATATTTCAATTAATTGATTTGAGTCAATCTAGTTGGAAAAAAGCATTCCATGTTCAAATAAACCATTTAAATGAATATAACAAATTATCATTAAGACCTCAATTAACTGTAATTATTATTTTCTAATTTATTTTAAACGATAATATATTAAGCGAATTATTCTGATATTAAGTGAAGAATCAACAAAATTATCACAGCATAAAATATTTTCTTTCAAATAAAAAATAGGCACATATATATATCACACATTTTTTCACTAAATTAAAAATTTTATGATAAATGTGAGGACATGGAACTATTGAATACAATAAATAAATTTCAAATAATATAATTAAGATCCATGAACCAACCAAATCAAATAAATACAACTCGTCAATAATTTCATTTTCGCCTAAAACTCATTAATATTGCAATTGTTAAATACACATGAAAAAGGAATTTTCTTTCTCCATAAAAAGAAAAGACTTAGTTCTTACATTTTTTAAAAAAATTCCCTGATATAATAAATATAATTATTCTTTTTTCAAATACCACAAGTCGTTTTGTAGGAAATATGATTATATAGCCCAAGTCAGATACTTTAACAATATATTTCAAACCAACCAAATCAAACAAATACAACTCAGTAAATTTTAATACTTGTACAAATGAAAGAAATTCTAAAGAGATAAATGTGAAAAATAACATTCTCTTAAAATTATAACAAAAAAATACAGCAAAATTATTATACAAATAAAAAAAATTAAAAAAGGAAATTTAACTAGTAAAGAGAAGATAATATTTGTTACTAGAACATTTTGAATTAAATTGCTATGAACGATAATGAAATCGAATATTCAGAAAACAAGTCTAAAAATAAAAGAAGCAAATATATTTACCATTTCTTTCACAATCCCAATTTTGTAATGAATTATTTTATAAACATTTCATTCCATTGATGTGGACATATAATGTTAAATGATTGCTTTTGCACTTTTACCAGATTGAAAAAAATATTCTCATTTCTAGCTTTTAAGAGAAAATTAAAATGATGCTTGTAAATAATATACTTCAGCACTTATTTTATAAAAAACTTTATACAAGCAAAGTTAATATCAGCAACATTTCAATATTATGATTCATAAATGAATTTTGAAAATTAGTTATGACTTTCTTATTGTGCTAAAAATTTTAATACTCATACTTATAAATGACACAGCATGTGAAAAATACAATAAAAATATAAAAACAATGTTAAATAGAATAAAAAAAATTCAGAAATAATGTTAATTTTGATACAGTTATTATTTTAAATTATAGATTATGTATAACATATTATGTAAAATAGGAAACAGCTACTAAATGCAGCAAAATATCAGCTCATAATAAAATTAATTAAGACTTGAAAATATCTCTACTCTCTTAAATTAATATAAGAAAATTTAAACATAATTTTTTCTAAAATTTATTAATATAATTCATTAAAGATTTCAAAGGCTTCTAATCAACTAGATTTAAACTAAATTATTTTATGTAGAAAGTCAAAAAAAAACTCTCCTAAGATTATTTAACAAATAAAATTATTAAATTCAGTTTCAAAGGAACTCACTTGGATAAATATCAACTCTAAGCAGTTGCATATATTAATTTAAAATAGTGTACTAATTAAAATCGTGAGGCTCAATAATTAATTTGACTGTGAATTTTTCAAACACACACACTTTTCTATTTAAATGAAAATACAACATGCAAACTTTTTTTAAATTCTTATCAAATCATTACACATTTTACTTATATCTTGAAATTATCTTTTGAAATCATACAAACTGGAAATAAAACTGTTAATCACACAAATATCAAATAATTTTTAATTACATAAATGCAAACCAAACATACATGGAAGTGTATGTTTATTACTTTTTTATATTAAAAATAATTAATTTCCTTCAAATATACTGTAAAACAATTAATTGAAACAATAGCAACGCAACACAAGCATACAAATTGCAAGGACACAAATAAAAAACAAATTATTTATAATATTCAAATAAATATATCACAGTTTATGAAACTTTTTATCGTTTTATTAAATAATTATTTTGGAACAAGTCCACGTGGTACAGGATATTGCTCCACGTCAGATTTTGTTTTTATTTGTCGACCACAATTTGATGATATCCTGGAGCTATAAAAATAATGGCAATTATACATAAATTACAATAAAATACTTTAAATATAGAAAGTATCATAAGTGTATAGAAAGTAAATTTGAATAAAGATTAACGGTTACAAATATAACATTTGAAATGGACAAGTCAAAAAAATTTTGAGAAATTGTAAAGGAAAATTTTAAAATAAAAATCATTTTGCTACTGTTATTTAAAGAAATAGTTATAAAATTCAAGACTCTTGCTTTAGAACAATTTATATAAAATAAGTATATGCAAATCAAAAACATCAAATGTTATGAAATCCAAAAAACTAATTAGTTCTCATTTGCTGTAAATATCAACAGTAAATATTATTAGAAATTCAACTAATAAATAAGCCTATTTAATAATATTAATCACTTTAAGACTTTTTCCTTTTTTTTTTTTTTACTTTTTTCACACAAGTACACTATTTAGATGAGACAATTTAAATTATATTCCAGAGCACTATAAACATTCACCCCTTAACATAAAATTCATGAAATCTTAGATTAAGGACAGAATTCTAATCATTCAGTGTAATTATAGTTATTATTTATAGAAAAGCTTCAAAATACAAAAATCTTTTTAAAGTTAAAAATTAAAGGAAGTGGCATAAATTAAAACAAAGAAAATTTATAAAACATTTGAGAACATTCCAAGAATTAGCTAATTTTAAGATCTATTTTACTCTATAATATAATATAATTTGGAATGAGTTTTCTCTCTGCGATATCATTTTAATTTCTCTACCAAAAATAGCAGCATTTAAGTTGATAGATTAAGCATCAGAAATATTTAAATAGTATCATTTAATTAGAAAAACCATATGAATTTATTTTGTAGAAATTCTAAATTAAATAAAAAGAAATTAAGTAATTGGTTAAAGCAAATTAGGTATATTGCAACTAAAAGCTATTATTTTGAGTTGATGACATCACAAATAAACAAATTTTACATTTAGTATTAGACAAACAAAAAAGTAATCCAGATCAATTATGGATAATAATATTAAATCACTGTAGACTGAAATTCTATTCTCAACAGAGAAATAATCTTTTGAAAACATTTTGAAATTAGAGAATAATCCAAAAATAACAATAATACATTTTAAAAAAATGTTTAATTGATTCTTTCTCCAGAGAGAAGACTAAATCAGGTATCAATGAACTGAAAAACAATGAACCCCCTAGTTGTAATCTTGTCTGTAGAATTACTCAAAAATGGGAATGATGAGCTTTATGAACATTTACATAATTTAATTTTAAAAAATTAGAACTTCAAAAAGCTATCATAAGAGTGGCACATCTTTGTTCTTCAGTCCATCAATAAAAAGTGCAATCCAATGATTTGTTTCTGACAGCAAAGGTAAGAACCAAAAAGTATTTCCAAAAAATCCATTCTAATATTTTGTTTCAGAGATTAAGACCGTTTCTTGAATCCAAAATTGGCAATTGCCAATGAGAATTTAAATGAAAATGTACAATTGATTGAATTTTCTGTTTACATTAGATTCTTGAAAAATCTATTACATATGGCTTTGACATTCATCACTTTTTATTAGCTTTAAATCAATAATTCATATTGTAAGTAGCGGCACTAATTGTAAAATCAAATTCACACAGAGGACCAAAATGTTAATAATGATGTGCAGCATGGTGCTTCTCTTTCATGGTTTCTCTTCAATAGTGCAATGAAAAAGCCTATTCGAACTTAAAATTTTGATACACATGTACACATTTGGTATAAATTTCTGGCTCACATATATTGCACAGATATTTTTTAATTTTAAGAGAATCTCAACCTTGAGAAAAAGAATGGGTATCATAAAGTATGGCTGCAAACTATATGAAATTGGCAATAAATGACTTTTAAACCTAGCATATACTTATCCAGGAACAATGCTAAATAGTTTGATTTGTTTGTGACTCTACAGTAATTTGACTGTACCTACAATTTAAAGGAGATTCCTAACTACAACAAGCATCCACAACCATGTTGAGAATAAAACCTGTAAATCATTGAAGCAAAGATAAAAAAAAACTACTATTTTATTCCATCTTGACTTATATCATCATATGATATATTTAATTATTTGAAAATCGCCTTTGTGAATTTGAAACTGTACCCAATTGTAATTGCCTTGAATCTGTGATATGGAAAAATGACTATTTCTCAAACCAAAACAGTGGCCAACAAAACATTCTTTGCGTTTTCCCCTGAAATACCCACTTCTCATTTCAAGAAAATGAAACTTCTTCCTTATAAAATTATCAACAGAGGATTTAAATATATGGTTCATAAAACTAGTTTTTGACAAAAAAAATAATAATAATAAATGAGAATTTTTGAAAGAAAGTTTCTCAGAAACATTAGCAGTGTCAAATAAATGGCCTTCGGCAAAGCTATTTTAATTTTGAAATTTATCAAATATCTAAAGAGCTTAATACTATGAAAAATATTACCATTAAGATCAAATTGGGCATCAAATGTAGTTTGAAATAAATTAATAAATACAGTGATAGTTTTTGCAACCCTTAGACCAGTTAGAAAAGAGGAACACCAAAGTTAGTAGCTTGGCACTGTTAAATAGACTCCAAACTGATTTAGTCATGAACTGGCAGGCCACTGGTAAAAAATAAACTGTTTTGGTGGAATTTTCAACAGAAGACACTAACTTACCCTATGTAATTGAACCAAGTATGAGGATGACTGAATAGGTTGTGATAGTAGCAATTACTGTTAATTTATTTCTTATTGTTTACAAATAAATTCTAAATACTATATTTTCTAATAAATGTATAAGAACTGTATCAGAGTTCAAATTTATCTCTAAATATGCACTTTGTGTATATATAAAATTGTTTTAGTATATCCTTACATCTTATTGAAAGGAAAAAATTACAAATAGAGACTACTCTTAACAAATTCAATCAAAAAATTTACTTTTACTAAAAATATTACTATATTTAATATAACAAACAAGTTACAGAAGCTATCGTTAATAAGAAAATATATAGAAAGCTGAACCAAGAATGAAAATTAGATCAAATATCTAAAGTACTACACATTCAATAAAATAACGTTTAAATATTGAAATGGTTCAAAATAAAATTGCAGGTTTAATCATATCGATAATTATTTAACTTAAAAATGCAAGGAAAATTCACAGCAGAAAATACATTTTACATTTTAATAAAATTCAGATACTGTTAGTGGATGTAAATATGTGGTTTGTTTTTCAGGAAAGAAATTTCATAACTTTATCTAAACCACATATTAACATCATTGTTATTCTTTTTGGTTATATTTACAAGAAATCTGCAGCATTTTTCATCAAAATATTAGAAACACCCTTTAGTTTTTCAATCTTTATTGATTTTAAATAAGATAAATTATGTGTTTATTGCCTTTATCATATATTGATCAGAAAATAATATAAAATGTATAATAGAGCTTCTGTATATAGTTAAAAATTTCAAGATTGTGAAGAACCACATTTTTCAAATTGCAACTGCTACTTTTTCATTGCAGTCTTGATGAACTTCCTTGATTAAAATTTCTTAATAAATTTTTATACTATCACCAATTGTTTACTGAAGACAAGTCACCTGCTTCAGTTAAAGAAAGAGAAATATTTTCAATGGATTTGTGAAATGATGGATAAAGTGAAGAAATATAAGTTTCCACAAAATAAGGTATACAGATCACTACAAATTTTTTTAAAAAATAAGTGAATATTTTCTTTAAACATAAAAATGTTCTATACCATGAAAATTTCATTCTTCCCTCAACAGATAGAAGTGAAAATCATCTCATTTTGTTCTACCTTGCAGAACTAGTAATTAAGTTATCTTAAACGAGAACATAATGATCAAGAGAGTTATATATGCAGTACCTGTGCCACAATATAGTAGTAACACATCATAAAAATTTATGTAATGCAATAACACTTGAAGAAATACTCAGATATAATTTTTATTTATAAATTGAATTAGAAATTATCAGAAAATGTCCATGAAGATGGAGAGCTTTAATATTTTAAAGGTTTATTTGAATGAAATCATTGATAAAATTAAAATTTTAAGTACTCAGGAATATATATATAAATAGATGGATATATACACATTTTTAATCAATAAAACTCATAATTTAATAGCTTCTTATAAAAGTTATAACCAGAAATTTTAAATATATTTATACAATTTCATTGCACAATAAAAATTAACAATAAATATCATAAATATACCCAATCCTTCCTATTGTTTTCTTAACTGGTTCTGGGCTCTTCTCAGTATTTTGTCTCAAAAGTTGGCTGAAATAGATACATGAAAATAAATGATAATTATCATGTAAAGACATAAAATTAGTACATATAATAAATATTTAGATATAAAAAATTACTTAATAAAAACATATACTAACAAATACATTACATAATAACACTACAAACAATAAAATCAGAGATGGAAATCGAACCCTTGAACCAGTGAAATGAAGGGCAAAAAGCAAAACAATTCAACTGCCAGCTTGATAATATGTTACAGAAAACATACATTTAGTTGTTTTAATATATATTTAAATTGTTTTATGAAAATTAAAAACTGCAAAAAATATTTAACAGTTTTAAATTTTATTAAATTAACGGTAACATAAATATCAAAACAATCTCAAAAATTTTTCATCAAAACGTTATGAAACTTCCTCCAATTTTTTCTTTCACTAATAATATTTTTAATTTTTGATACAGGTATTTGAGACTTAAATATGATTATTGGATACTGCTTACAATGAAACTATATTCCAACATCATTTAACAAAAATTAAATAAGCATTAGAAAATAAATATCATTGAGGAATAATGTTAAGACGCATATTCATTTTCTTTAACTATTTCATTTATAAAATAGGACTATGGAGAAATTCATATTTGGTGTTTTCATATATATGATTTATAAGTGAAAATGTAATATTCTTTATTATACAATCCCCATTTTAAATATTAATAGATTTAGATATATGATAAGATATATTAACATAAAAATCAAAATTAAATAGAGATAAATATATTTATAAACTAATTTTGAGTTCAGTTATCACTATAGTTAATGTAAGTTAAATTATCTTTATAATACATCATCAAATATATATTTTGCATTTTTATTTTATTATCAATAATAATTAAATAAGTATATATGAAGCATGAGTTAAAATGAAATAATAAAAAACCTTTTTAAACCTTTTTTTAATACATCATAAGCAAAGATAATCTTCTTCTTCTTCTTCTTAAGGTTGGGTTTGTATGTCATTGGGCACCTCTGCTTTTATCAGCATTTTGTACCATTAACTCCAAACCCAATGTTTCCTAGTTCCAGTTGCTCGGGTCACCCACTTTATTAATAAAGTCTGATAACCCTTTAATGGAGCCTAGGTGTAACTCTCTAGTATGGATGATGCCTAAAGAAGTTAATCTAGGGAGGGCAAGAGCCTCGCATTCATAAATGATATGCTTAGCCGTTTCCTCTTGCGTATGACATTTCCTGCAGATAGGGTCTTGCTGAAACAGTCCCATTTTATGGAGATGTTTTCTGAAATAGTAGTGCCCAGTTATGAAGCCTACGATTAAACATATCTTCTGCCTAGAGCATCTAAGAATTTCATAGGAAATCCTCGCTCATGATCTACAGATCATACTTTTAGCGTGGGTTTGACCAGAAGATTTGAGCCAAGCTTCATACATCTTCCGTTTTTCCCATCTAAGAACATTGGTTTTTGCGGTCTTCAAATTGATCCCACAAAAGGTTCTGCACCGATGGGAGCAAAAGACGATCCTTGTTTAGCAAGTTCATCAGCCCTTTCATTACCTTCGATACCTTTGTACCCTGGCACCCATACCAGAATCACCTTGTTTCTAGTTGCCATTTCTGTAAGAAGGTTTCTACATTCCAAAATTATTTTAGATTTGATTTCGAAAGAACTGAGCGCTTTTAAAGCGGCTTGACTGTCACTAAAAATGAGAATCCACTTACCGTGGTAGTCCTTCCTCATATTTAGTCGCAGACAGTGCATAATGGCCAAAATTTCTGCCTGGAAGACCGTAGCGTATCGCCCAAGGCTTACAGATAAGCTGGTTCTTGGTGACACGCCACATACTCCCAGTCCTGAGAGGCTGTTTTTCAGTCATCCATCTGAATGATATGCTCTGCCGTTTCCTCTTGCGTTTGACATTTCCAGCAGATAGGGTCTTGCTGAAACAGTCCCATCTGGTCAGAAAGTCAGTCATGCTAAGGATAGCTTCCTGGCTTCCACCAGAAGATGGTTTGGAGGTCATTTCTACCTCAAGTAAAAGATTCCTTACTGCCCCTTTACAAGATTGCCTCTGAGTTCCCTTGTCTTTTTCAGCAAGGTCTACTTCAGAGGCATCACCTGCAAATGCAGAAAGATTTGTTATTTCTTGTGTGTTTTCAGCCACAAGATAACAATTAATAAGCTCAGGTAATATAAGTCCACCCAGCATTGCCTGAGATACTGGGCAAGGCAAATTACTCTAGAAGTTTGCCAGGCAACTAGAGGCTCCGTTAAGACACCAATACCGCGGTGCCAATTAGCCCTAGGCACGGATCGCATAACACCAGGGTTTACAGGAGCTGGTTCGCGGCCTCTTATTCTATATTCTAGGCTATCCTGTCATTCCTACAGGACGTTCGGCGATCCACCACCTGACGACGCGCCTGGTGGCTAGCTCAAGCCCCAGAGGGGTACACATACCCCCTGGTTCCAGGAAGCAAAGGTAATAACAATGCACTTGAAAGCAAATTATTTTCATGATTTAACTAAAGTCAGATTTCTATCTTATAACTGAATAATAAAAAGATTAAAAACAACCCAAGTTATACAGTGGTGATGCTTTAAAAAATTGCCAAGACTGAAAATTTCAAATTAAAATATTCATAAATTGTTTTATACAGTTTTGCAATGATTAGTGTTATAAATTAGTGTTCCTTTTTAAAAAATACTGCAACTTTAATAAAGAAAAATGAATTTCCTTTACAAAACAACATTTTAAACATTAAACTCAAAATTTTATTATTTTTTTCTTTATGTTTAACTATCCACTGATAATTTATTTTAATATTTTAGAATTAGGGAATTTGATGATAAAAAAAAAACAATTTAACTTACTTCAGACACAATAAAGTTCTGATTAGTTTTCAATTTTAGGTAATATAAACAGGTAATTTTTGAATAAACTATGAAGTTTGTTTTTCAAGTTTTGATTTCTGTATTAAGCTAACTCTTTTATGATTTCCAAAATTAAACATTATTCTTCCATTAATTGTTACATAAAACACTAATCACAAACCGATGCAAAACCAAAGATTTATTTATAGGAATAATAGAAACTTTACATGCAGAATAATCATTTAACCAGAAATCATAACATATCTAATAATAGACTTTCCATTGTGTATATCAGCATCTACATAAACAGTTATCAAAACATTGTCAATAAAATTTTTATGAAATGATAAATTAAGTTACTGAGTTCCTTTCTGATATCACGGAACTCTTTTTCAAACTAGTCTATATAGTTAGTGAGCTGCTTGACTGAGACAATTATAGAATATAAAATATATAGCCTAGTTGTCATAGTTAAATATAACAATGCACCTACAAGCTCCTAGTATGAGTCACTAAATTTTTCACATTATGTACAAAATCTGATGCTATAGACTTGGCCACAAGGGGAGCACGACAAGATTTGCAATCTGTCACATTGAACTTATTTAAAATCATATGAATATAAGATTTTTGATTTAATGAAAGCTGATTATCTGAATATTCTAAATATATTCTATATAACATTTTAAACAAATCCTTTAAACAACAGCCTATGTATTTGTTTAAGTTAATAGACTTTTAAGAAGCTTGCACACTCTACCACTGCCATCATCATAACTTTCAGGCTTCTCTGTGAATATTTTCTTATTAAGATTCCTGTTCAAGAAAACAATCTTAACATATAGTGTATAAATCTTTAATTTCTCTAGAAGAATGATAAGCATAAGTCCAAGAGAAGATACATTAATTACATTCCAAATAACCGATACCAGATGTCTGTTCACAATCATAAGTGACTAGTTTGCTGAGTAAACATTCCTTTCAATGCATATCATCTATTTACAAGACACTAGTTTTACACTCTTTAGTCAATCAACCAATTCCCATACATCATTTTTCTTTAAAGAATCCATCTTTCTGATCCGTTGTTCTTTTCCTTGAATCTTGCTTACACTTATAGGTAAATTTTCTATGTCTTCAAATGATACAATCAATACTTGTGAATTGTGCTTCATATACATAGTAATCATCTAGTCTGACAGGCAACATGCTACTCCTTCTTGGACTGGTATTTCCTTCAGAATTAATGGAATCTCTATCACTTGAATCATGAATTTCATCTTCAATTACAAAGTTCTCAGCTTCTACAAGAATACTGTTTTGTAAAACTGTATCATATAAGGCAACAAATATTAATTTTTCAGATTTAGGATCCAATTTCTTCCTTAAATTGTCAGTAATTCTCATATATACATTAGATCCAAAAACTTTTATAAGACTGTTGTCAGGTAATTTTCCAAATTTTAACTTATATGGAATTCCACCAATAATTTTAATTCAGAATCTATTCTTAAGATATGCATCAGCTTGCAGAACATACACTAAGAATATTTTGGACAGCTTTGCTTCATATATGAGAACATGTGCTTTCTCTAATATGTACCTATTTTCAACAGCAATAAGTCAAGATGAGTATGGTGGCGTAGTATCTATTAAAACATCCTTTTGCCAGAAAAATTGGCTAATTCACCAGATGTACATTCTTTAGTATTATCTGATTTTACACACTTTAAGATATTCTGCCAAATAAAATGCTTGAATACATGCATTTTTATTTTTTAAGAGATGTACTTCACATCATGTAACCATCTATAATAGTTATCAAATGCTTTTGCCCTGTTGTTGTTGCATGCCCCCAAGGTCAGCAGCGCTAGACCAGGTCCATGAGGGTGTACACCTTCAAAAAGACCAGCACCATAAGTCGATTCTACATCAGATCTCTCCCAGAGAGACCAAGGAATGAAGAATACATTCAGACCTCTCCTGAATATATACTTCAATGCCAAAAACTTTTGCCCTTCATAAGGAGGATTAATGGGACCACAAATATCTATATATATCATTCTCTTTATTACTCGGGACCCTTGCTTGAGAGTTTAAGTGTTTTGCAATTACACATTCTTCACAAAAACCTGAAAATGTAGGGATGGGAAGAGGCATTTTTATCAAGACTTGGTTAGATGAAGGCCCCATATGCTTGTGCCATAATTCTGCATTATGTTCAAGATAAGTTGTCACTTTATTGGGTACAAAATTACTTATATATTGACCTTTTTCTATTAAATTTTACTAATTTAAAATTTTCCTTACACTTTTGACCTATAGCTACATCACACACAAACAACCCTGTAAATTACCTTTTGAATATTTTTAACAGATATCAGCTCACCATTTAGTCCTGGCACATATAATACATCAGTTAAAGTAATTTTCCTATCACATAATCATCTGCAAATAGAACCAAGAATTTCTATTCTTAAAACAGCTTTTGATGCAGAAGTCACAGATAAAGAAAAATATTTTATTTCTCAAACCATTCAACTTTACTGCACATATGAGTAGAACCATCAGAATTCAATAGAAAACTGCCCTCACTTAGGTGACTCACCATAAACATCACAGCTGCTAATGCATCTTTAGACTCAGCTTTCGGTTTCATCCTATAATCTCTTTTTAAATGACCAGCTTAATCAGTCATAACAGGGCATGCCTTTACAATGCTTCGCAATGTGACCTTTTTGCTTACAATAAAAACATATGTATCACTTATCAGCACTAAAAGCAACATTATTAGATGAAGCAGAGCGATGTGCACTTCCATTATTTTTATCACTTTTAAATTCTTCTGATTTAAGAATCTGTATAACAAAGTCCAAAGTAAGGTTTTCAGTTGGTTCATTTCTCCAACATTGATAGTTTCTTTCTAATTAAAATTTGACTCGCTGCACTGGTTTTAGCATACTTTCTCTTCAAATGATCTCATATCTGACAAGCAGATGTCTCAGGTGCCATAGTTACCAATAACAAAGCATAAGCTTCCTTTATCTCTAAATCTTTGGTTTCATCACATTTGTTTTCTAAATCTTTCTCCAATTCTTTAATAGCAAAAATAGCTTCAATACATTGCCTCCAAAATGAAAAATACTTTCTGCTGAATAGTTCAACCCTATACTTTAAACTATCCTTACATGCAGTCAATTCAATTTCATGTGAAATCCCCAGCGCAAATACAACTTTTGAAAGCCAGCACCAAAAAATATTTTTCTTACTTGCAATCCAGTTCAGAACTATGTTCTGCTATTGGATAAAATATTAGAGGCCAATGCAAAACCAAAGGTTTATTTATGGAAATAAAAGCTAAACTTTACATGCTTTATAATCATACTTGCTAACTATAACAGAGACCAGCAACTAACTGTTGTCACAAAGCGTAATTCAAAAAAAAAAAAAAATCAGTGAAGTTTACAGTTACATACAATCAAGTGTGCTTATTTTCAGCGTTAGTAATAATAAACTCCATAATATCAAAAAAGAATTTCAAAATAAGTTTTTGAAAATGTGTGGTCATAACAGCTCCTCCTAAATATGGTTTTTTTTCTAGCAATCAAAACAGATATGCTAATATGCATAAATCTACCTCTTTACTTCTTGCAAACTTTTTAAAAGAGATATTCTATAAATAAACAAAGTATGAATAGTAATAATTCATGCACTAAGATTTTAAGCAAAAAGAAAAAAAAACTTAAAATCTTATAATCCAGCATCCAAATAAAAAAAATACCTTTTTTCATAGACTGATTAAAAAAATTTCTTTTTTTGTTCAAACTCTAAAATTTACTTTATTATATTATTTAAGCATACAAAATTAATATAGTTTAAGTATTAATCTTATTCTCAATTCTTTTTTTCATATGATAAAAACTAATGGCAAACAATCAACACATCATTTAATTAATGAATCTTTCAAATACAGAAGAATCTGTAAAAATCTATACCCAATAGGTCTAGTAAATTAAAAAGTTTGCTTGAAAGTTCGAAAGTTGTATGAATGAAATGCAGTTTGTCTGCAGCTCAACAATTAAATACTATTAAAATTATTTCATATAAAATACAAAAGCAAAGCTTTATAGAACGATGCAATTTATAAACCATATTTCCATTTATTTTAAAATCCTCATCTACTTCCAAAAAAAGATATTTTCTTCACAGAAACATTTTTGTGCAATATATCCTAATCTACATTCTGATTTATAAATATCCAATAAATAACATACACTTCATTAAAAACATTTTCATTTCTTTTATACACTTTTTTGCAGTTTTTAATTTTTTTAGAACCTAAATGTATGTAGCTAATTTATTCTCATCATCAAAAAAACTTCAATCATATTATTTATTATTTTGAAATCAATTTACGTCTAGTTTTGCCAATATATTTAATGCTAAAAAAATTCTATTCAATATCCTCACTAAAGATTCCTTCGTGCTTTCAGTAACACCACAAGTTGATATACATGTTACATGTTTTTCTTATCTTAATAATTAGCTTATAGCTGCATGAGTCCAATAAATTTAGTAAAAAACAAAAATAAGACTGTTTTTATTAAAAAATGCAGTGATAATTGCTCTGTATTTAGCAGATTGATAGCATACAAGAAGTTTTCAGATTTCTAAGGCAGATGTCATGACGAGTCTCATCAGAGTAGTGTACGGACTATGTGATGAAGACATTAAATGTCACTCTGAAGATCAGCTAAATATCAGATAAAACTATTCTCAAACAATCCCTTTAATTGAATTAGTTTCATATTTTGATTAGAAAGAAATTTTAGATTTAATTAAAAATTCTCTTAACCATAATTTTTTAATTGAGATATCTGCTGCATAAATTTTTAAAAGCCAGAAATCCATCCCTGAAATGGAAAAGTGGCATCTCTAAAAAATTATCTTAAAAATATGTTGTTAAAACGACTGACTTTAACATAGATCAGAAATGAGCAATCAAAAAATAAAATATAAACAATTTTAATACATACACATTAATTGTTTGATCAGATAACACTTTTTTTATAGCTTCTCTTGCATAAGGATCAATTTCTGGTTCATACTGATCAACTGTTCGATTGCGGGGAATAGCAAAATCCACAACAATAATATTTTCATTCTGTAATAAAGATAGACTTTTTTAACATATATTTTCAGGTAGTAGTTTACTTTTTCAAATATGCTGAGCTAAAAACATAAATATTTAATAAAAAAAAGAAGTGAAAGAAGTATGTACAGTTCAAATAATTATCACATGATAATTATATAATTTAATAATTAATTTAACGAATAATATATTTAAATTTACAATAAAACAAATAGTCTGAAGAATATTTACTTTTCAATGATTTAAAATATTAATAATAAATGATATTTTGCAATAATAAGAAAATTAAATGTTTCTGAAGTTCTAGATAAAAGAAACCAGAAACACAATTTCTTTCCATGTAAAATATTTACCAATTTACCAATTTTTTTATAATATTAAAAGAACTATAGGAATATGTTTAAAGTTAATTTATAAACTTTAGAGAAAATTTACTGAGATTAATTGAATATTTGAAGGTGTTTATTTCACAACCATTGTGAATATTAAGTAATTAAACATATTAATATTCACAATATAATTAAGTATATTAATATTAACAACCATTGTAAAAATTAAAAAAACAAAAATTAAGCATGATTGGCAAGCCCTATACTGCTCATTAAAATTACATAAACATAAAACAAGTACATATTTTGATATTTTCAAATAAAAACAACAATTAATAATTTTTATATCAAAACACTTTAATTGATTTTGATGAAATAATAACTTAGTATTTTAGCAAGATTTGAGAAATTAAGTAACTTGGAGCATTTAACATTGAATTAAGAGCAATTGTTTTCAACTGTTTTATTTTAAATGTAGAAATATTTTGATATATATTTACTCTGTATCGAGGTCTAGATGAAAGTCTTCCCATTTTTATTGCATGTCCAGTCATTGGACGACGAAATTCATTTGTTTGGGAAGATGGACGTTCAGCAGGATTAAAGTGAGAGTAAGACCTATAAAATAGAAATATTCTATAAGTATTATAAAATTAGTATGTTTTAAACTTTTGAATAATGTTTCCTAAATAAATATATTTACACTTCAGATGGAAATATAACATAAGCATCTTCATCTTCATCATATTGAACATGCTCCAAAAACTTAGCTTTATCTTCTGGATTTACAAAGTTATCAATAACCAGGTTCCTGAAAACAATTTTTCATTTGTTAAATTAATGTTGTTAATTTATATTATTGTAAATATCCCAATCAGCAAATTACACATACAAATGAATCTCAAAAATTTTTTGTTCTATTGCTTACACAGTTACCTCACTTTTAATTCACGATCAAGACATTAGAAACCTTTGGGAATTGGAAGCTATTGGTATTAAAGATCTTTCTGAACAACAAACTAGAATTGAAATTGATAAGGCAGTAAATGATCATTTTAGAACAAATTTAAGAAATGATGACGAAAAAAGATATGAAGTGAAATTGCCAGAGATACAAAATATTCCTGAGTATAAAGATATAGCTGAAAGAAGATTAGAAAAAGCAACATCAAAGTTGTATCAAAAGCAAAATATGATGCTTATTGTATAGTATTTCAAGAGTGGTTAAAAGAACAAATAATGGAAAAAGTACCACCAGAAGAACTACCTAAATCTGGTTGCTATTAACCACAAAAAATTACAATATGTTGAAAATATATATTCTTGCAAAGCAATTTTGAATTATAATTAAATTTATAAATTTAGCCAGCATAGAAATATATATTGCTAAATATTATGTAGATCCTTTGTATTACAATCTGTCATTTAACTTATAAAAGTATCATGTCTTTTTATTTGATTTTTAAGAGAAATATAAAAATGTTTGGATATAATGAAATTGCTTGCATTGAATAGCTTCACACAATCTTATAAAATCACAATATGAAGTAACATGCAATACTTCAAATAAATATGTTAAATTTTAAAAATTTGGAGCTAAAGAGATTTCTTGAAAATAATAGGACATTTTGAAAAATACTTTCTGTAAATTTTAAAGAAATAATTGTTTTTTCATAGTTGTTATCATTATTTTGAACACCTTTAATATATTACACAGTTCTTCAAAAAGTTAAATATAATTCCTTTTTTATTGTATATTATTTTGAATACCCCTGATATATTAGTTTCAGAAACATATTTTGTAATAAAAATAAATGCTACTTTCATCTTAACTCTTAGAGTGTTTATAATACTTAAGAAATCAATTTAAAAGGAGTAACTTCGAATTCTTAAATAAAATTAAATTCCATTAATAAACCTGAGAAATCAAGAAAAATACCCAGACAATAAAATGCAAAAAAAATTATATAAATAGTACAGCTAATAGAAAAAACATTCTCAGCCATTCTTGCCTGAAAAAAAATGTTTAAAAATATAATTTTCTTTGCTGAAAAATAAAAAAAATAATAATAATAAAATATTAAAAAAACTCTTAACTTTTGTGCAAAAGAATTTCACACACATATATACCAGACACACTAAGGAAATACATGCCAATTTTAAAATAATACAAGTTACATGATAAGTATTCCAAAAGCAAAATATAAGGAGTAAAGAGGATCTATAAATTTCTTAAATTTGAATATATAATGCACTTATACTCTATTAAGCAAAAACATGCAATTATACGACTGTAATTGCAATGTATACTTACAAAATATTTTTTGAAATATGTATGAAATATATAATTAAAATAAATGTCTCTTTCATTCATTTCAAGAATTGTAGAATTGTTTTTATTTTTATGCAATGATTGACTAAAATATCGGCAATCAGAAAAAAGAATATTACAAAACGTTACAGGTCAAGAAAATTATAGTTATAAATCGTGTATGGAAAATTATACATCCTTTAACAAATTATACTTTTTGTTAACCTTAATTTAATGCAAATTTATAAATACTTCATTTCCTTATTACTGAGGAAATAGTATTTAGCATGAATTTACGCTAAATTTTAATCATTACAAATGAACTTTTCTTAAAGAAGACTAATGTAATTTGCTAATTTTTCTTATAACCATAAAAATTTCATGTAAATCAATATATCTATTGGATACATTAAAGTAAAAAGAAAGGAGTAAATATAGCTTACGATAATTTTAAATCTCGAGTTAAGGTCTCTATAGTTTGTTCTTTTTCTTGTCGCTCAAAGCTATTAATTTCTTGTTCATCATTGATATCTTCTTTCAAAGCTTGAAGACGTTGAAATAGCTAAAATTATCAATCAAATTTAGCAAGAACATGAAGTTATAAGCTTCATTAAAGTTTACTTTAGAAAAAAGAATATAATTACTTTTTTCAATTTCTTCGTTTTTATCTCAACCTCTTGTTGGAGAGAATCATATGTTTCTTTTTTCTCTAATGCACTTTCCTCTTCTTCAAGCAACTTCTTTTGAATTTCTCTTTCAATAGACTAAAAGAAATAATGAAAAATTGCATTGGGATTCAATATAAACTAATATGTAAAAATAATCACTTAAAATTTTATATTTATTCAAATTTTATTTAAAAAAGAATAATCAAAATGTTATGTTTCTAATCTTGGACCTAATAATTTAACAAGATTAATTAGCTCATAATTTCATAAAATTTAATTTATTTGAGCATTCTTTTCTTTAAAATTCTATCTTAATTTATTTATGTTTAAAAATTTTATTTTAAAACTTTTCAATAACATTACTTAAAAACATTTCAATAGACTTAATGATTACTTATATAAGTTTAAGATACACACATATATTATGTCCTTTCTTTTATACAAAAACAGAAACATGTTTATAAGTAACATTTTTACAGTTAATAAAAATACTTTTTGATCAGCTAATTCTTGGCGACGTTTTTCAAGTATTCGTTGAACTTGATTTGTGTGATCAATAATGTTCTTTCCTCCACATAGTAGTTTTGCTTCCATTTCCTGAAAAATTAAAAAAAATCTTTTTTTTAAATTGTTTCAAGAAGTTAAGACTTAAAACTTAAGTAATTAAAAATCAAAACTAAATACAAAACACTTTAAACCATCTTCATTAAATGTTACTAAAATGAAATAAAATATTATGGGCAGGTACAAATTATCTGAATTTTGAGAATCATAATATTTCTAAGAATAAGTCTAACTGACTGTGTAAGATACAATAAAGTAAAATGAAGTTATGTTATGAAGATGAAATTAAATGCTTATTCTATAAAAAATAAAATAAAAATACATTTACAATGAAGATCAAGATATCAAAAGTATTAAAATAAACATTCTAGAAAAATTTAATCTTAAATAAAAATGAAAAATCACAGCATTATACTTTAGAGATGGCATAGGACTCTTCAAAATTAAAAAATAATCAATAAGAAAGCTAATTTATTGAAATCACTATCTGGATTGACATCTAGTAAATTATGATTCAATGAAATACTTCAGAATTTGATGCAGAATAAAAATAAAAATTAAATGCAAGCTGTAAAAATAAATTGAAAACTAATCTCACTAAAGGTTATAAATATGCATAATTATGATGACAAAATAAGAAATAACAATGTGTTAAAAATTTGCATCAAAACAAAAATTTCTGCTCCTTAAAAATTAAAAAAAAAAATTTGTGAATAAAAATTTCCCTAATGTAACATAAACATAAAAATTTAAATGAACAAGTTGTATAATTCCTATAAAGAAAGAGCATAAATTGGGTTGTGTTTGTGTGTGTATATATATTCTGCTACCCATACAGTAAGTCTTTGTATGATCTAGTTCTATTTCAAGTTCAAGAGTATTTACAGATTTGCATTCTCATATTTCTATAATGTGAACAAAGAGTTGTACAAACCCTACTAACAGTTCCTACTTTCAGAACGGAAAAAATAAATTTCCTTCTTTTATTTGTAATGAAAAAAATTGGTACCTCCAACTGAGCTTTGATTTTTTCTTTAGCTTCATTTTCAAGTCTTAATTCTTCTTCTTTAGCCTTTATATCAAGTAAGATCCTTTCTTTTTCCTAATAAAAACAAAAAGTGAAAAAGTATAAATAAATATTAAAGCAGAAAAAAATCAAATTTCAGTTTTTAGAATTATCTCACTTACTTCTGACATTAGATTTGATTCATTTAAATAAGCAACTCGTTCTTCAATCAATAAATTTTCCATTTGCTTTACTATTTCAATAGAAGACTCGTTCATATCTTCGTTAATTTCTTCATCACTTATTTTTGTAGATTCTTTCTTTTTCTTTCGTTTTGCTTCTTTTAATGCTAACTGTGCTTTTAATCTTAAAAAAATAATTGTGTCAGGAAAAATACAATATACAAATCAACATAAATGAAAATTTTATTTTTATCTATAAATAAAAAAATTTTTCATCACCAATAAGTTTCTAATTTTGAGGGAAAACAAATAAATGATTTTTAAAATGTTATTTCTATTAAAAATATGCATAATAAAGACAATTTTTAAAATAAATCAATTATAAAAAACTACCTGTTTATCTCTTGTTGATATTGCAATAATATAGCATCTTTGGGATCCAAATTTATTACAGGTTTATTCTTAATATTTTTTGCTCGATTGGCATACCTAAAATATACAATAGTTAATATTTAAATTGTGTCATTTGATATCAATTGTAAGTTCAAACTAGCTAATTTCTGTCAAAAAAAGATTAAAAATTAATAGCAAAGTTTTAAATATTTTATAAATTAAAAAAGATTCCAAGAATCACAATTTCAATAAATGCTAGAAGAAAGTAATTCCTAGCTACAAATATTTCTCCTATACATTCATGTTGTTGTAAACATAAATGTTCATTATGTATTATTCTAGCTCAAGAAACATAATTTATCGCAATATTTCTAAAGCATTTTGTTAAGTTAAAAAAGCTATAATATTGTAGAGTCAATTAGGCAAAAATTATGTTGCATTAATGATAGTCAAATTTATCTGACAAAACATTTTATACATAGTAAGCACTGAAGCGCAGGGTTAATTCATTGACTGTCCTAAAAATATTTTATGCTCACAAAGACTAATTTGACAAAGGTTTACAGTTTCACATGAATTCAATGAAACTACAACTATGCCACTTCAGGCTTGATAACAGTCCAAGATCAAGGTTACATTCAAATCAGTGAATTATTGAATCAAGATTCAGTACAGTAAGCATTCAGCTATAAGATAGGCAATGAAACACAAAGACTGTATATGTATAATCTTGTAATATGCTAAATAATAAACTCTATTTTTAAATCACAGTAAAAAATTGCATGAGTCATCATTTATAATGATTATAGGTATGATCAACTGGCCAGAATACAAACCATTGAAGGACATTGATCAGGAAAATATGTTCCAAAAACACTCTTGTAATATATAATAAAAGTTTATCTTATTGAAAAATTGTTCAAAGGAGTTAAAATATAAAAAATCACTAAAACACAATATATTATTAATATACTACATAAATCTTCAAAAAAAAATTTTTACACAATGACTAGAATAACATTTAAAGAGAAACAGTTTTGTTTGGTTCTTTTTATTTATTTTTTATTCATGAGAACTTATTAACAAGAAAAGAAATATGTGCAAGTATATACAGTGAAAAGGTATATTCAATATATTTTTAAAATACAACACCAAATGTGTCATTTGATTATAGGAAAAATGCATCAATATTCCCAGAAACAATACATCAATAATCACAGAAACAATACATTAATATTCATTGAGAAAGCAAACTGTTGAAAAGATTAAAATTTTAAATGCTACATTATTTTATATATTGCAGTAGTCTATCTCTTTCATAATAAAGAAAAATCATCTTATCTCTAAGAATTAGCTCTTAACAGAAGAACTTTGCTTTACACTAATAAGAAAAATTCAAAATTATAGCTATTTTTGTTATAATCAAGTTTGTCATGTGTGATGTACATTTTCATTTACTTCAAAAATTTCATAAAAATTAAAAAAATCTTTACAAATTGCACTAATTTTCTTTCAGAGTTCAATCAAAATTTTAAAAAAATATATTTGAATTTGAGCCTTTTTTTAATCAACAATTAAAATATATTGAGTTGATTTATTATTTAGTAAGAAGAAGAATCAGTGCATTCAGTTTAAATAAAATACTGGAAACATCAATGATGTAACACTTGACTTACAAATATGGAAAAACAGCTTACTAATAAGAAAAATAATAAGTGCAACATTTTTTAGTTAAAAAAAATAGAAGTTTTCCAACAAAATATTTTATTTTTAATATATATTAAAATTTGTATTAAAAGTAATTTAGTAAATATGATTTGATAAAGCAACTTAACTTAATGTAGTAATAGTTTCCTCATAATTATAATTTGCAGGGCCAATATTTGCAATCATGATAGTTCTTGCATTTCCTCCTAATGAGTCTTGAAGCAACCGTGTAAGCTTAGAATCTCTGTATGGGACATGTGTATTTCTTTTTCCATCTACTAATGCTCCAATTACATTGCCTAATGCAGACAGTGATAAATTAATTTTTATGCTTTCCTTCTGTGTTGATCCCTACAAAAAATAACATATTAATATATAATAATATTCAATAATATTAATTTGCAAAATTATTTTAATAGGATCAGAAGAGATGAATACAATATGGAGCTTTTACGTTTTACTATAAAATTAAAACAATTTATACAATTTATTGAACATTAATTCAAAATGTAGTCATTCTGTAAATCAAGTTTAAATACAATGAAAAAGGCTATTGTCACAAATATATACAAAAATTTCAACATGATTGAACTGTTTCATAAATAATAAAAGTATGCTAAAAGTATATATACGAGGGTCACTCTGAAATTTTTGAGATACAACTAGGTTTTTAAAGTTATACTTACAAAATTTTAGGTGTGTTCAAAGCAGTCTCCTCCAGCATCAATGCACTTTTGTAGACGAATTTTCCACAGATTAAATGCCTCAAGCAATTCATTTCTTCGAATAGATGAAAAAATGCATTTATAGCCACATCAATCTCTTCTTCTGAGTGAAAGCGACGTCCAGGTAAGTTCTTTTTAGATTAAAGAATAACCAAAAGTCGCACATAGCTAGATTAGGTGAATACGGCGGATGTTCAATAACTTTAATTTGTTTTGGTTTAAGAAACTCAACTGTTAATCCGGCTGTATGTGAGGATGCATTGTCATGGTGAAGCATTAGTCCCCTAACATTCAGTTCTTGTAGAATTTCTGGAAGACATTTAGTGGTATACCAGTTTGCTGTTACAGTCTTCTGTCCTTCCAACTTGATGGCTTTGACCAACCCCGTACTTCTGAAGAAAATGGCATACATCACTTTTTTCAGTGCGTGTTGTTTTATCACCATTGTCGGCATGGGATCATCTTCAAAGACCCATACTTTGCTTTCTTGACGTGTTGGAACGTCAAAAAACGGTATGTACGTTTCATCACATGTTACAATTTTAGAAATGATGCGGTGGCCACCATCATTCAGCATATTAAGAGTTTCTTTACTGATTCTAACACGCTCCTCTTTTTGATGCTCAGTTAGATTATGGGGAAACCAACGGCAAACTACTTTTTTCATATGTAATTCTTAATGAATGATTTTGTGTATGGCTGCGGATCCAAAGTTAAGTTCCTTCTGTATCATTTGATAGGTACAGCAATCTTCTTCTTCTTCTTCTTCTTAGAATTGGGTTTGTATGTCATTGGGCACCTCTGCTTTTATCAGCATTTTGTACCATTAACTCCAAACCCAATGCTTCCTAGTTCCATTTGCTCGGGTCACCCACTTTATTAATAAAGTCCGATAACCCTTTAATGGAGTCTAGGTATAACTCTCTAGTATAGATGATGCCTAAAGAAGTTAATCTAGGGAGGGCAAGAGCCTCACATTCATAAATGATATGCTCTGCCGTTTCCCCTTACGCATGACATTTCCAGCAGATAAGGTCTTGCTGAAACAGTTCCATCTGGTCAGAAAGTCAGACATGCTAGAGATAGCTTCCCGACTTTCACCAGAAGAAGATGGTTTAGAGGTCATTTCTACCTCAAGCGAAGGATTTATAACTGCCCCTTTACAAGATTGCCTCTGAGTTCCCTTGTCTTTTTCAGGAAGGTCTACTTCAGAGGCTTCACCTGCAAATGCAGAAAGGTTTGTTATTACTTGTGTCTTTTCAGCCACAAGATAACAATTAAAAAGCTCAGGTAATATAAGTCCACCCAGCATTGCCTGAGTTACTGGGCAAGGCAAATTACTCTAGAAGTTCGCCAGGCAACTAGAGGCTCCGTTAAGACACCAATACCGCGGTGCCAATTAGCCCTAGGCACGGAACGCATAACACCAGGGTTTACGGGAGCTGGTTCGTGGCCTCTTATTCAATATTCGAGGCTATCCTGTTATTCCTACAGGACTTTCGGCTATCCACCACCTGCCTACGCGCCTGGTGGCTAGCTCAAGCCCCAGAGGGGTACGCATACCCCCTGGTTCCAGGTAGGTACAGCAATTATCATCCATTAACATTTTTCGTATGGTAAACACATTATCCGGGATTACTGCTGATTGTGGCCTTCCTGTGTGTTCTTCATCCTGAAGAAAATTGCAACCTCTTCTATATTCTCTAAACCATCTGAATACAATAGCATGAGCTGGAGATTCATCACCAAATGCTAATTGCAACCGTTGAACCCATTCTTCTTGATTTAATCCTGCTTTGAAATCGTAGAAAATCATAGCGTGAAAATGTTCTCGCGTCAACTCAATTTTCTCTTCTGTTTATTTATTCCACGCTAAACAAGTTGAAGTAAGTCAGTAAAAAATCGTCTTCTGTGTTAAAATACTTTGTAATTTAAAATTAAACTGTTATTTTTATTTTGTAAATTCTCCTCTGCGCGTATCTCAAAAATTTTAGAGTAACCCTCGTATTCATACAGACAGATAGACAGGCAGAGAAACTTAATTCTCAATAGCATACTTTTATAAAATATTTACAAAATTTTTAATAAGATAAAAAGGAGAAATTTAATCCTTAGATAAAATTATTAAAATATAAAATCCCCGTATATTTCTCAACAAAAGAAACAACAGTAAGTTTCAACTTTAACAAGAACAACGGTTTTTAAGATCTGCTTCTGTTTATTTAGCTCATTGATATACTTATTAAGTATTTAAAATAATGATAATAATTGATAAATATTACTGTCATGTACAATCATTTTTCTTGTTAGACAAATGTGAGTTAAAATAGACATTATAAGTTACAGGTCAGAGCAGCTTCATATCGTGAAATAAATTTTTATGTGTTAAAGATGTCAGCAAAATATATATTTGATTCTAAACTGAAATATTTAATAATATTATCATATTTCCAAAAACCAAGTACATAATTTTATTATTTTATACATTGAAACTTTGAAAGAATCTTTCTAAACACATACATTAATATATTAATGAATAGTTTAAAAAATTAATTCAAAATTAAAAAACGTTTTTTTAATAATGATGGGCACTGGGTGACTAATTATTCATCACAGCAAGGCCAGAAATTGCTACTTATTTATCATTACTCGGTGGACACCTGTAAATGAGGTAACAGAGAGGAGTAGCATTACTCATACCATATTCCCACATATACATTTATAGGGTGGGCCGCATTCATACTTCATTTCAAAAGAAAGGACAAAGAAACACAGAGAGGAAGAAACATCCATGCCTGAAACAGGATTCAAACCCAGGACCAACAGCCTAGGAGTCAGGAATGCTAACCACTCAGCCATTGGTTAACAAATTAAAAAAAACTAAATAAGTTAGCGAAAAGTAACTTTCTAACTTCATTTAATTTTTAAAGTACTTAAAAAATAATTCCAATAATCATTTGTATAAATCATATATAAAAATTAGCAAAAAGAACTTCGACAACAGTGTATTAAAAGAGTTAGTGAAAAGTAGAGAAAGATGACCAAAATCAGTTTTTGAATAATCTTAATTTTTTGTAATCTATTTCATAATGCAAAAATATAAGTGAATTTGATTTAAAAATGTTTGAATTTATGTAAAAAAAATTTTTTTAGTCAACCTATTAGTCATTTTATTCCTTAAAAAAGTAAATAATGTGAGCATATTAAAACATTGATAAATTTTATAACTCACCACAGCACCAGTTTTCAACTGTTTTTCAGAACCGGCTAAATCAACAAGGTTTAATTTGCCAATTTTGACATGCTGATTTCCATCAGAATCAGACTGTAATAGAAACAAACATATTAATCTGCAACATTTCCCCAATTCTGAATAGTAAACAATATAAACAATAACAAACAATTTCATTTTAAAAAATAATAAAAATAGAAAATTAAAAATACTTAAATGATTCAAATAACCAAAGGTATATATAATTAATTACTGTTTAAAAATATAGATCACTAATAAAATACAGACTATTAATGGATAAATATCATTAGTGATTCAATACCTAAAATATTAAAAATTAAATATAAGGATATTCCATTTACACAATCCTACAACCAAGTTATTTTGTTCACAATTTATATTAGTTCTTTAAAGAATTTTAAAATTGGGTAATGAAAAATTAACAGTATACAGACAATAAAAATTTTAAATTATATCAAATAAACTTACTTCACAAGATTCAATACTTATGATAAATATAGCATGAGAGCGTGAACTATGTGCATTCATATTTGTTGTCCTGAAAAAAGTTAAAGAAAAATAAATAACTAGTAATGAAATTTCAAATCACACTAATACAAATTCTAGTAATCTAACAACCAAAAAATTTAAAATAATTAACATATGATAAAATTTTGTTAATCATTTATATATATATATATATATATATATATATATATATATATATATATATATATATATATATATATATATATATATATGAAACAAAATATAGACGGATACTTTAAAAATAAGAGATGACTTTTTAATTCAAAAATGAATGAACAATGATAAAAATACTTTTAATTTATCCAAATTATTTTGAGAGATTTAAGCATTATACACATGTAACTAGAATATGGTTAAAAAGATTCAATCATAATTTTTTGAAGTCTTCATAAATTTAAATCGAAATTATAAAATCTTTAAAATTTTGCAACATTGATAAATAAAAATATATATTTAGACATATTCTTTAAGTAAATTATGTAGTTAAAGGGAAAATAAAGAATTTCAGCTGAATATGCAAAACAATATTGAATATAACAAGTTATCAGATATTATAGAAAAATAATGGATTTGTGGAAGTAATTAGTAAATATAATTCAGAAAACACCCAAATAATTTAAAATATATTTTTAGAACATTTTAAATACTACTTACCCAATACTTCGGTTGTGCTTTCCATCAACCATAACTTTTTCCAAATCCTCAATAGTTTTACAAACTACAACAGATAAATCCTAATAAAAACAATAGAAACTGTTACACACTAGCAACTATTTAAAAGAACAAAGTTTTTAATTGAATAAAAATAACTTACTTTAACATATACACCAGTATCAAATCTTTCACGCACTTCTAATTTTCTTTTAGGATCTGGAGAAAGTAAATCACGAACTTCTTCCTGTAAATAAATTATAATATTCAAACACAAAAATAGATTTGCTTCATAATCTCTAGTTAATCGATTTTATATACATATTACTGTAAAATAAAATATTTTTAATTTGTAACTTCTTAATCATTAAAACTTTAAAAAAAATTATAAATAAGCTAATCTTTCATTCTGGGTGATACATTTCATGAATAATGAACACAATTATTATGTGTAATGATTGTGTTCATAATAATTCATTCATAATAATTAATATGCGTAATTTTGATTGCAATAATAAAGTATCTCCAACAAACCTGTTTTAATTCCTTAGACCACCTTCTAATTGGAGGTTATTTTTGTATTGGTGTTATTGATCAAATCACTGTTGACTGATTATCATTTTCTTTACATTTATGCTTGAAACTCAATCAAGGTATTTTTTACTGTAGTCATAGACAAGATTTTAAAATACGATAAATAATTCTGAAAAGCTTTTATGAATAGCACGGCAGTGTATTCATGATTAATAGAAATATGTTCCTGATATGCTGGAAATATAATAATGATGATTCAATGATCAATCTTTTCATACAATCAAAATGATGATTTGCTTGTCTGATAAACGATAGAAAATAAATTTTGAATAACCTTTCAGCCAATTAACTTAAATTTAATATAAATACATATTTTCAAATTTATGTATTCAATATTAATTTTAAGAAAATATTATTACCTTCCTAAAGAAAAATAACAATTTTTATAACTTTTACTACAAATATCTAAAATTAAAGCATTAAATAAAACATGCTGGAGCCTTTAATAAATTAATATTTTTGTTATGTAATTAGAAAACAAACTATATATTAGGGAATACAGTTATTTAAAAAAAATTGTTCTTTAAAAAATAAAGTTGCTTAAAATAAGCAGATAAATTTTTAACTAAAAAATTAATGACTGTAGTGCTTACTTGATATATTTCTAAATATGACGCACATACAAGAAACTGTGTATTTTCTGATCTTGCAATTCGAGAAAATATATGTTTAAAAGAATTTGGTATTACACCCTCAAGTTCTGGATTACCAAGTATACCTAAAATGAGAAAAAATTAATAAAATAAAGATTAATAACCAATCTCAGTGATATAAATGACTTGACACAACAATAAGAATATTATTTATAACCTACTATGAATTAGTAATTTTCTCACAAAATTTTGAAAAATTCATTCTAAGTATGCATATTCTAACTTAAAAATTAGCTAAGCTATCAAAGATATCTTGACAAAAGAAATACTGTTTTTTAAATTACATCATAAGCAGAAATGATTATGAGAAATAAACTATTGTGAAATTATTTGCATTATAAGCTCTTAGGGGTTAATCTAAGACAAAATGTCAAGTTGATTTCAATTTTAAAAAATGCATTAAATAGCTTGAAATTTAATTATAATATTTTTTTATAATTACAAAAAGATAACTAAATAGTAATTATAATAAATATTACAAAAAATGTAAATAAAAGTCTAATGTAATAAAATCTTTAGATTAACAAACAGGAAATAATGCAAATTGATGATATTTTTATTTTAAAAAATGATAGGAATTATACATAAATAACAAAATATCTTGAATGCCTACCTTCCATTGTAAAGGTCTTTCCCGCTCCTGTTTGCCCATATGCTATCACAGTACCATTAAATCCATTTATAACTGAATCTACTAATGGACGAAATATTTCATCATATAATTCAGTTTGTGTTCTGAAAGTAAAAAGGTTACATGATTCAATAACTTTGAATTAGCAAGAATTTTACTCTTTTAGTTAAAGGCACAACTAGTTTATACATATAACTGTAATATTATCATTTATATTAAAATTTTGATTTCATATATTAAATCAATCATAGTTTCATGTAAAACTAAGTTTGACAATGTTTCCATTCTTCATGAGAAAGCCTTATAGATTAAATTATGCTTATCAATAAGAAGGTGAACTACAGTAGTTAAACAAAAGAAATATCATTTGAAACAATACAATATCAAAAGGATGTATAAACCATAGAGCAATTAGTTTTAAGCCCCTTTACTATTTACTTTTTATGGTTGATAAATCACAATAATGTAATATTATAATACCATTCTATCTCTTTATATCCAAAACAAATTGTAATAACTTCAATTTTTATTTTCTATCTAACTTCATCTCAGTTTACATTCATTGCTTATTTAGCTTTGCATACACTCAATTCTATTTGATTTTTAAATATAGATGATATTTAAATTCTATTTTATTCACTTGTATAAAATAGTTTTGAGATAAAACATTGTAGACAGAAAAACAGAACTTATTTTATTAAATAAATTCTAACAGTTTTTTTTTTTTTTTTTTTTAAGCAAAATGTTTTTTAGAACTTCATGAATTCTTTGACTGATTTAAAATCATAGGATTTCTTGTCAGTTAAAAGTTTCTTATTTAATGAAAATATTGCAAATTTTTTTTATTTTCATTATCTAAGTAAACATTTTCAATAAATTTTTATATCATGTTTTTACTTACATCATCATTTATTAAGCACAAAAACAAAATATCTACATTAATATAAATGTTAAAACATGAATTCATTGAATTATAAATTAGAATACATATTGGTTTGAGATATAAAAAAAATATCTACATCGTTACTATAAGTTAAATGATTTTTCTATTTTAATACTATGCTCAAGATATTTAAATATATTTTATTATGCTCAGGAAATTATTAGTATTTTCTGTTGTGATGTGAAAAGTACATAAAATAGTAATTTACTGACAATTTATAAGGAATTGTTCAAAATTTTACAACTCGACAAGTAAAGAAACAAAAAGGAATATTGCATCATCTTTGAATAAATTAGAAGGATATTTTTAAAAATAAAAACAAATTATTAATTTTAAAGATACAAATTATATACCACAACATACAAATTATATATAATAATAGAAACTATAAAGATTAAAATATATACTTGATATTTCAATCACCAATATCTTTTTCATTATGATATTTATAAAAAAAATTCTCTCCCCTCTAAATTGGATAATCAACTCTCTCTTTTCTCTCTTCATATATATATATATATATATATATATATATATATATATATATATATATACTTCTCTTGAATTCAAACAAGTTTGCTCAATTAGCTCTAGATTATTACCAGTTGAAGCTAATAAAGTTATTTCTAACTATTTAAAATAGATCAGAACAGTTTTAATATATTCGATACAGTATCCTCATATATTATACATATGTATAGGAAGCTTACACAGAATGAATTTACTTAATTTAGAACCATCAAGAAAAATATCTTAGATATTGGAAACAAATAGAGGTGGGGAATGCTATAAGGAATTAAGACAAATCATTATGTACTCCATTGAATTTATTGTGACATTTATGAAGTAAAGCAGATCCATTCTAAAATGGAAAATGCACTAACCCAAATCATTTGATAGGATTGATGATTCCTTTTTGGAAGGTAATTTAAATATTTTTCTGATTTTAAAGGATCCAGTTTACCATATCCTATCAAGAACATAAAAATTAAGTTAAAATTCGCAAGAAAATAATAACCTTTTCCAGTTATTTGCTATATACACTGTTTTTGCATGATTTTGTTCAGGATGGACCAATTAAAAAAAATTAATATCATAAAATGCAATTCCTTATTTGTCGTTAAAATACACTTTCAACAAACCCTTTCAAGTTCTTGAATTTAACAGAATTATGTTTGAATAACTACTTTTTCAAAAAACCATGAAATGATCATTCTTTTTCCTCTGTTATTGCTTTTTATATTTATTTGTAAACTTTGACTGTAAAATTAAATTAAACCCTATTCTCTGTGCAAAAGAATTTTATATTTTTACAAGAAAGTATTTTATCTCAAAAAGTTTTTATAACAAGTATGATTCAATTACCTTGCAAATATAATAATTTGTGTATGACACAATGATTTCTTTTTATTTTTACCACTTCAAAAAATTGAAAAAATGTTACAATAATTATTTTTGCTGCAGTAACATTTTTTATTTTGTTATTTTTTCTTCTAAGAGTACAAGATTTAAATAAATGGATAGTTATGTACTGAAACTTCAAACCTCCTTAATTATAACTTTCACAATAGAACACAAAAATTATAAACAAAATAAAACTGTGAATATTAAGAAATTATACATTAGCAAACTAAATTGTATTCATTTATTAACATTTGTATCTTAAGTTCAATAATATAAAAAAAATATTCTAATAATAACACAATTTGCAATTACATCAAATAATTGTAATTAAATTTGAGGCGGTGAAAAATTTGATATTTTTATACCTTACACAATATAATTTTAAATATAATTATTTTAGTAGATTTTAGCAATTTTTAAATGCTACAATCACATGATTAATGAAATTTCATTCTGAAAAATACTAAAACGAGTTTATAACTTTATAACTTCTAAAAAAAATATTTAATAAAGGGATTTTATTCTACCCACCAAATCTAATAATGTATAAAAAATTCATGAACAATTTAAAAACTATGAATTTTTATTAAATTTGTAAAAAAATTTTAAACTAAATTATACAAAGTACAAAAATTATGAAAAACAAGAATCATTGTGGAATCATTAAAAAGAATTACTTACACAGAGCCATATACAGCATCAAAAGTAAAGTACTTAGATTTCTGCTGCTTGTTATTTTTTATCTCAACTCCATTGCGATCAGGATAAAGTTTTACAACACTGGAAAAGGAAACAAATATTTCAAATTTTGAACAACTAATTAAATATAACCATGCAAATATTTATTTAAATAAAAAAAATGTCATATTATTCTGAATATACTTTACATTTTAGTATGAAAAAAAACATGAATTCCATGAAAATTCTATTTATTAACTTATTCATTTAGTTATATCAAGTTAGAAAACTGATCTATAGAATGCCAGTAAGTAAAATAGTGAATCATTAATAATACTATATAATATATATGAATGAATGAAATCGTTTTAATCCTAAGTAATTTGAAGTAGAAAACTGCATTTGATTTACCAATTTGTATCATAAATTTTAAAATTATATCTTTCTTTTAAAGTTTGTGAAACTTTTTTTATTCCAGCTTAATAATTAATAATAAAACAATGTGAACAATAAGTGATCTGTGAATCCTAGAAATTAAAAAGTTCTGTTATTTTCAACAATCATTTGAACTCTTCTAAATAACATATACTTAAATAATATATCTGAGAATGTATTTCATTAAATTTTCTGGAAAAACAGAAAGACAGAATAAAAAACAAAAAGACAGAAAACAGAAAGACAGAAAGACACATTAAAAAAAGTTATTTATTCCAATTTCAAGACAAAGTTTGACATTGTTGACTGAAGCAATTAATTACAATATATTCGATGTAAAATTTGCAATAGTGTTTTAACGGACAAACTTTACTGTTCTTTAAACATAGCTCACTTCATTTTTTTGCGAAGAAATACACCTATAAGTACACGTACTCAGAATCAAGGTTAAAGAAAAATAAGTTATAGTTTAGGTTACATTTATTTAAAGAATTTCATATGACTTATAAAAAGTTTTAAGTTTATTGAACTAAAATTCAATATCATTTTTTGATTTGAAATGGTTAATAATTTATAATTAGTAAAATTTTAAAATTCATAAAAATGTTTAAGATTATATCAAACTGCAACATATTTGTGTGTAACACAACTTAAGAAACAGTTTTTTATTATTACAATGCAACTTCTTAAATTTATGCTTATAAATAGGAAAAAAAAAGTGGAAGCCAGTTGGCTTCGTGGTAGCATTTCACACTCCCAAGGTATAAGTCCAAGCTTCAAACCTCGGTCTGGGCAAGGTCTACTCATCCTTTCATCCCTTTAGTGGGTCGATAAACTGAGTACCAAGCATGCTTGAGAATTAAACACTGGGGGTTTTGTGTTAGGCTGACCACCTAATCATGGCATATGCTTCATACCATAGATCCTGACTGAGAGGGTCAGGAAAACTGAGATGGGCACTATAGGCCTTGGCCGACATGGGCTGTTGTGCCAAGAGTTTAGTTTCAGTTTAAATATGAAAAAATCATGACATAATAAAATTTGAATTAGATATTTTTGTAAATCTATAAATGACACTTTTTTTTTAAATATAAATGATTTACTAATATTGACAGATTAAATATTTTTAAAATATATTATATTACATGTATTTTAAAAAATTTTAAATTTGACACTTTTAACAAAATATCAATTTTTTTTAATAAACATATTTTTCCATCAAATTATTATTTATTATACTATTATATTACTTTTTGTATTATTAGTATTATTTAAAGAATTTCTAAACCCAAAAATTTATAACATGTTTTAAATTTTTTTAGATTTAATTCAATAACAAAGTTAGAATCCCAAATATATTTTCAAAATAAAACTACAAGTTATTCATATATAATATCTTTCTTAAATGGTAGAATAAAAGAAAAAACTCCAAGTTCTCCATTTAATAATTTTTAAGCTCATTTTAATAATCTTAAAAGAGAATTATTATATAGCTACTATGTTTTAAAATAATTTGCAAACATACAATTGACTAAAAATATTGCAAAATAAATTTTTTAATTAATAAACCAAGAGAAATTACATTTTCTCAAAACAAGCTATTTTGCTCTGAAAAAACATTTGTTTTAATATATTCCAAAAAAATATAAAGCTTTATCATAAAACTTTCAACTATAAGTGATATCTATTATACTTCTTACAAGCACTGATTGCTTTGAAATTCTACAGTTTATAGTGTTTTTGAAATGGGTAACATTGCAGTAAAAGAATCTTAAACAAAACAAGGTTGTATTTTTATGCAAAAAAGTATATTTCATATATTAGGATTATTCAGTGCTGTAATAATATAGCAGCATTAATCAATTATTTCAGATTCCTCATAAAAGATTTAAATGCAAACAACAGGTAAATAAAAGTTTGAAAATAGTCAAACAAGTTTACTTGAGAATATGATATATTTGGTTGCAAAATGATAAAAAATGGTTCATTTAAATATAAAAGGCACAGTTTCAAAATGTACAAATAATCTAACAGATGAAAGCAGTAACAAGACCTTTTAACATTCTGTCATGTATTGCTTTCCAGAAGAACTGTTCAGGTAGCAAATCCAATAGATATTACATGGAGAAAGTAAAAAAAAATCCCCAAACATTCATCTCGAAACAAATGTATATGCAGAAAATAAGAAACAGAAAATCAATGTTCTAATAGTATATTGTAATTGAGAATAAACTTAAAACTTTAAACTTCATGAAAAGTTTTAGGTTTTAGTATGATCCTCTATCTCTAATATCACCAACTACTACTAGAATATGATAAACTATCTTATATATACATATCGATACAAAGTTTACAGCCAAATAGAGGCAAGCTACAGACTCTTTTTGAATATCCATACATCTCTCAGGAGGATTTCTCACATTAATAATGGATCATACCAACATCTCATTAGTAGCTCCAGAACAATTATAATTTGATCTCATTGTGAGCTTCAGAACAGTTTGCTAGAAACTTAATAAAATTAGCTGTGTACAAAATTGCAATGAAATTAATTACAAATCTGAAATACTTAGGATCAAATTTAAGTATCATTCAAAAATTTTAGTTAAAAGTCAATTTTAATATAAACTTTGACAAGTCTATTTACTAATTCAGCAAAATGAAGTAAAGGATGAATTAAAATTTAGACTACATAATTATTAACGAAAAATCAACAGAAAATCAAATCATAAAATATAAATTGTACAGCATTAAAGTTATTGGTACCTCAATCAGTAGTTCACCAACATTTGAGAATTTGTGAGATGTGTAAAGATATACTCAAAATTAATACTGAAAAGCTGGAACTTTAAACTTCTAAAGTAAAAAAATAACCAAATAATTGCATACATATATTTACTATTATATTCTGAAAATAAAACTACTTTTTAATATGATAAATCTTTAGAAACATGCAATCAGACCATGAGTATCAAAAGTCATAAAAGAAAATATGATGGGTGTCTCTTAAAATGATTTATCACCACATTATCAGTCTACTTATTAAGTACACATGATAGGCAGATAAAATTAAAAAGTCGAAACTAAAAGTATTACTAATGATTATTATTTTAAATTGAACTAGCTTATTAAGACATTGTTGTATTGACTCTCATAATTCTTGTGAGATTCCGATGAAAAGAAGCTGTATGTTACAGTAGCTTAACTTTGTGAAGTTCTTCATGCATAAATAACTTTTAATAATTATTGGATCATAATTTATTATAAAGAAACTGTCAAAAATATGTTGCTTAAATCAGTCTCAGAAAATGTCAGAGTACTAACCAACTATTCATTCTCAAGTTATAACAACTGACAATAAAACAATAAAAGGTGACAGCACTGAAAACTGTAGTGAGCTAGACTCTCATTAGATTAAAAACAAAAAGGGGGGTTTGATGAACATTATGAGAAAAAGGCAAAAATATAACAGCAACTATTTACAAATACATTTTATTTTACAAGGAAAAATTAGAACCTAAATTGTTTTTAATCTGAAAAGAAGTTTTTATCATTAGGACTTCAAATCCATAAGTTTTTCATAGATACCTTTGAAGCAAAATGATACACAAGGTTATTGAGTATTTTAAAAGAAAATGTATTGATATAAAAAATGTGTTTTTCTTTTATGTATGCATCAATTATAAATAATATTTTGAACAAATTATAAAATTTCAAAAACTGGATAGATACATACAATGTTAGAAAATTTAATTGGATTTTGTGTATAAAATATAAAAAAGTTTCTACTTGAAAAAAATCAACAAAGTTTACTTGATTCTTTTATTAAGCAAAACAATGTCATATGGAATTAATGATTAGCCAAATGATATCAAAAATAAACTTTTCATGTGATTTTGACCCAGCTTGACAAAACATTGCTGTATCACAATGTTTATAATAACTATATTTTCATGAATTCTAATCAAAAGAAATAATAAGCAAAATTTTTGAAAACATATATAAATGGAGAAGCAATTATTGACAAAGTTAATAATTATTTTAAAACAAAAAGAATAAGCTAGTCTTATTGTGAAGTTGTGTGCATAGATGGTGCAAATTCATTAAAAGAAAAATATTTTGATCTTGAAAATCCATCTAACATATGAATACCTAACTAAGAGATAGTCAATAATGTAAGATTTAAAAATAATACATAAGGAAAAGGAAATCTTTTTAAAACTACTTTTAGCATTAATATTGTATAAATACATAACCAAATAAATAAAACTTTCAATCATGGAAAATTCAAAAAAGTTTTTCTTTAAGTAGTAATCAACCCTCTATACATATTTTAGAGCTTCAATAAAAAATTTCTATAATTATCAATCATTTTGTAAGTTAATTTCTAAAAAAATTATTTTTCAATTAAACTTTTACTTTAATTAAATAATTATTGTAGAAAAAGCTAAACAATTTATGAATGAAAAATTATTAGATTTGAATATAATTTTAAATTGGTTTGAAAAAATGTCTAATGATAAACTTTGCATTATTTTAAAAATAACACATGTAAATAAATTAAAATTTCCTCATAACATAAAAAATAATTTAATAAAGAAGATAGCATTTAATATAGAATTGGAAATCCACTTACGAATAATAATTGGCAGCAATTTCCTTTTCATTTAATGGGCGACATCTGACAACAACTTTAACAGTTTCACATTTAGGCTTATCAATCTAACAAAAGACAAAAAAACAGTTCAAAATATTATGTTCGATTATTACTTTTTAAAATAAGTTTCATAATACAATCAACTTTGAATATCTTAACTTTAACACTGCTTTTTGTCTATCTTACTTTAATAAACACACATTTCTAAAAGAAAATTAATAATTCAATGAAAAATTTGCAGCTAAATACATTTATTACACTTCTAATGCCTAAAACAAAACCACTGTAATACTTTCTTTATAATAGGTTATACTGTTGTTCTTTAAATTTCAAATTTAAGACATAATTTTACTGATCGAACCCGTTAGAAAAAATAAAATAAAATATTTAGATTCTAGTAAATATTTAAATAAAAATAACAAATCATGAGGCAGAAGAGAATTTCTCAATTTTTATAAATAAAATAGTAATATACCAGCCAACAAATAGTAACTTTAGAAATAAACTTATTTCGATGATGTTTACTTAAAAATCGGAACAGCTACTGTAATTGGGTTGGAATACATTTCTAACTTACAAGCTATGCAAAAATCTCAGTTATTTTCAATTATTTTTTCATATCATTGTACACTTTTTATCTTTACCCAAAATTTTCTAATGCTAATCTTTCTAAGACTTAATGATTTTGTATGTAGTCATTATAGTAAAATAATTACACTTTGGTTACTTTTTGCATACAAGGTTTCCTTTCACCAAATCTACTGTGTCTAGTGACTTTCAGACCATTGCAAGCAACTATATTAATGACAGAATCTATCCACAAATTACTGAATTAAAGACTAGTCTCAAGGGATTTTTTATGCATATATATATATATATATATATATATATTAATATAAGAAAAGACATATGAATATAAAGTAATAAATACAATGCTAAAAAAATATAATGTTGTAACTACAATGCATAATAGGAAATCTAGCCAGCGCAAAAGCAGCTAAAGAAAGATTTGCCTATATAAATAAGATAAAACATGAAGAAAAGTAAAATCAGAAATATAAAATTGGAAAGATACTAAAGTATATGAAGCAAAAGACAAGAAGGCATAGGGACCATGTCTTCATCAGGAGGGAGATGGTCAGCTATGCAAAAATGAACACTCTTTTCTGACATGCTCGAAGGACAAATGTCTAAAAATCTTCAAGCAATTCCTCCGAAGAGTGTTCGTATTAAAAGAACTTAGTTAAAAATTAGACTAAATATATATGAAGAATAGATAAATATATATGCAGAAAAATAAAAATACTCACTATAGATGAAAATACTCACAATAGTAGAAAAATACATAGAGTAAAAAAAAAATACTCACAATAATAGCACATATAAGCGTTTAAACTCCACTGTTAATATTATTAATAAAAAAATAGCACATATAAGCGTTTAAACTCCACTGTTAATATTATTAATAAAAAAATCCTTGGGCTTTACAAACTTTTAAATATTAGCAACTATAAATTAGAGTTTCCTTATTTAACAGTCATTCCTAAATTTCACAAAATTCCTATAAAGTTTAGATTTATCACCTGTGGTTCTAAATCATACATGAATAAACCTGGAATCATTTTTGCTAAATTTCTTAATATTATATTAGACAATATTGTTAAATCAGAAGCTACTTGGATCATTAATAATAATAAACCTATTTTGGATTTTTTATCGAAAAATTATATTTATTATATTAATTCTTTTGACTTTAAAGACCTTTTTACTAGTATTCCCATAGATAAATTAAACGATGTACTACACCTTTATTATCAGGACTATAGAAACTTATTAAATATTAATTTTGATTACTGGAATAATTTAGTTAAAATGTGTATTTATAATAATTTTATATTTAACGGTGAAAATATTTTTATTCAAAATTGTGGAATTCCACAGGGATCCAACTTTTCTAGCACACTAGCAAATTTATTTTTACATTATTTTGAAAAAAACTTCTTTTATCAATATCCTTTTGCTTTTCGATACATAGATGATTTCATTATTTTCAACAATTTAAAATTTAAAGATATTTCTAAAACTATTTACCCGGAAGAACTTTCTCAAATTAAAACTAATTTATGTGAAACTAAAACAGAATTTCTGGATTTATTTATCACTATTGATAATTCCACTACATATATAGACATTTTCGACAAAACTAATCAGTTTAATTTTCATGTTAATAAGTTAATTTCTTGGAACTCCAATATTTCTTTAAAAATATACAGAAACATTATAATTAATGAGCTTAATCGCATTTATATAATCTGTAACAATTATGAATATACTAAAAATCAAATTAAACGCCTAATAGCTCACCTAAAAAATAACAATATTCCAATTAATTTTATTTTAAAATATGTAGGAAGTAGGGAATCGCTTGTAAGATTGAAGTAATGCATAGTTTTTATAACTACAGAAGGGCCACCCAAGCATTGAAGTTCTTACAAGAATCCTGAAAATACCTACATATATACACATTGTTTTATACATAACTAAAACTTAAATCCCCTTTAATACACTTTAACTTTTTAAACCACTTTAACCTTTTCTATTTAATTACTTCTGACAATATTTCTTCATTCTAATTTCAAATTTATTTTTGGCAACTTCCTACTATTCTCATACATAAATTCAATTTGATTTACTGGCATTTGTATTTTGTATTTTCTACTGTATGTATTTTTTTACTGTATGTATTTTTCTACTATTGTGAGTATTTTTTTTTTACTGTATGTATTTTTCTACTATTGTGAGTATTTTCATCTATAGTGAGTATTTTTATTTTTCTGCATACATATTTATCTATTCTACATATATATTTAGTCTAATTTTTAACTAAGTTCTTTTAATACGAACACTCTTCGGGGGAATTGCTCGAAGATTTTTAGACATTTGTCCTTCGAGCATGTCAGAAAAGAGTGTTCATTTTTGCATAGCTGACCATCTCCCTCCTGATGAAGACATGGTCCCTATGCCTTCTTGTCTTTTGCTTCATATACTTTAGTATCTTTCCAATTTTATATTTCTGATTTTACTTTTCTTCATGTTTTATCTTATATATATATTGAAAGATAATCAATAGTCTAAGTAATAATAATGTATACTGAAGTTAGTCCAATAATTTGTAGATAGATTCTGCTTTTAATATAGCTGCTTGAAATGGTTTGAAATCCACTAGAAACGGTTGTACAATATAACATATATAGAAAGAATAACAGTTGTGAAATTAATATTAAATAAAATAAGTGTTTTTTTATATATATAATTAGTATGAATTAGTTACTTTTGTTTATTAAACAATACAACTGAATTTCATAAACAAGCATGGTTCTATATTTTATTCATAAATGTAAATATATATTCAAAAATTTGAGAAATAATAAAAGTAAAATACTGTAATGTACTAATTTATCTATTTTCCCTTCATTATAAATATTCATTATTAGGTAAACTAATAAGGAAAACAAATAATTGTTTAAAACAAGGATCTCCAAACTTTCTAGTCTTAGGACCACACTGATTACTCAAATAAATTTTAAGCGCCAAAACAGTTTTAAAATCTAAGTACCAAAACTACAAATTGATATTACTGATTTACAGTGTGGAGATACACACAACTAAGAACTTTCATAATAATTTTCATTTTGCATAAATTTATTGTATAAGCTGTTTTTTACTTTCAGTACTACTTACTTGTGTGAGAAAAAATTCTCTAAAATAAAGTACACAAAAATACTTACAAATATTAATTAATCTGAGACTAGCTTAAATCTCTTTTAATAACCGATACAAATAAAATTGGCCCATAATTATAAATTATAGCCAGTAAAAAATCACAATTATATAAATGCCATTTGTATTTTTAAGAAATGGACCTTTGTTATTCAGCTTTAACTAGCAAGTAAAAAACAGAGACAATATTATTGTTTGTCTAACCACAACTTGTCAGAATTACAATAATAATAAGCATTAGCTGCATTGTACTAGACTGATGAGACTGGCAGGCTGAATTAGGATTGCAGGACGTAGTTTAAAGAATCTCTGCTTTACAGAATTGTGTGTATATATACATTATATCAGGATAGCTACAAACCAAAATTCCAGCAGAGAAGTGAAGAATATTGCAAAAAACAGAGTCAGAAAATTTTTTCATAAACTTAGTACCTTAGATAAAATTTTAGAAATATGCTTTTTCACAAGTATGTTGAAAGTAATAGCTTTGACTAACACATTTAGTCCTATATTAAGGATATTCTAGAGCAACTTATCTTAAACCTTATTTTTTTAAATAAGAGAAAAACATTTTATAAAATTTAAGTATTTCAACTCAACTATTTTTCTTTAACCTAGTTTTTTATATAACATTCTTTTATTGTCTAAACATAGTTTTGTTTCTGGTAGTAGTTCACAAATAGTTGATTCTGAAGTGAACTTTTAATCTCACTTTTCTTTATCAGGCATAAGATTAAGAAATTTAATTTCTTTTTTTATTCCACAGAAAGTCATGAAACAATCATATTCATGCTGTACACATAGAGAATTAGTCTTTGAGATTCAAAAGATGCTTTTATTCCCTTCACAGTTTATATGTATCTATAACACACATTTTCTGTTATGATAAATAAATAAAGAAGTTCCATAGATTTCAAAAGAGCATGATTAAAGGCACCCAAAAAGATTAAAATTATTCAGTTAGAGACAACTTATTTATGGGAACATTCAATCATGTTCTTTTGAAACAAATGAAATCTTTTTGTTGATTCAGTATGCTCAAAGTTCACAATTAGCAATACCACAGTTAAGTGAATACACCATGGAAACACTAGACAGAAAAATTAGGCTCAAAACCTAATTATGGTAGGGAATGGAGAACCTTGAAGTATGTTGAATAAAATAACTGATAGACAGATGATTTCTCAACAAAGATTAAAGGTTTTATATCTTAGCTGAGGTACACAAGTTAATAACAGGATTATTCACTCTGTGAAAGGTGATAATACTCAGTTTTCACAGTCATGTTATATATATATATATATATATATATACACACACACACACACACAATAATTTGAAAGATCACTGACACAAGTATAAAACAATATAACACAAAGAATAGGAGAAAAGCATAAGGACCATGCATTTGTCAGAAAGGAGATGGTCAGATATGAAAATTAAACACACTTTCTTGACATGCATGAAGGACTTATGTCTAAAGATATTCAAGCAATTCCCCTGAAGAGTGTGTGTATTAATGAAAGAAGCATAAAAATATTTATATCAAAATTAAAGTAAATAGTAAATCAAGATAAAGTAAACAAATCCTTAGTAGAAGGAAGTAAATATACACATTAAAAATATTAATATAAGAAAATCAAAACCTATTGAGTTGTTCAGAAAGTAATTTCGTTTTTCCCAACAGAGGATTTAATTGTATTTTTGAGTCACATAATTATTATATGCTTTCAGAGCTCATATAGCAAGGCTTGCATGTGAAAAATTCCAATTAATTCTACACAGTAGGTTTTGGTTGGTGCCCTTTTAAATATGGAGAGCGATAAGCAGCATTTTCGACATATTTGTTTTACTACAGAATTAAAAGGTAATGTTTTACACACACACAAAGGGTAAATATGCTGTTCAAGCCAAAAAGAAATTGACCGATGCTACTACCAGAAAGACGGCAAAGGTGTTGGACCAGAACGGCCAATATATAATTTAATAAAGTATTTATATATTATACGAAAACTGTCTTTCATTTCCACAAAAAAAATGAAATTACTTTCCGAACAACCCCATATATTTAAAAATTTGGGATAAGGATATAGTTGCCAAAAGTAAATTGAAAAATTATGAGTTAAATTAAAAAAGTAAAGTAGTTTAGAAACCATGAAGTAAGTTCAAAGTTAAATTATATTTAAAGAAATTTAAAGTGAAAGCAGGTGTTTTCAGAGTTCTTGTAAGAACTTCAATGCTTGTGTGGCCCTTCTGTAGTAATAAAAACTGCACATTACCTTAATCTTACAAGTGATTCCCAACTTCCTACATATTTTAAAATAAAATTGACAGGAATGCCATTGTCTTTAAAATGATTAATTAAACATTTTTGATTTTTAGCAAATTTATGATTATTGCAAATATTGTAGATGCAATTCAATTCATTAAGTATAATATTCTAATAATTTTTAAAGAAATATTGGAGTTAAAATATATTAATTTGGTAACTTTACAATTAAATTGATTAGTTTTATTAAAAATATCAATATAAGTAATAGAATTTTCAAAGTAAATAAATCTAAAAATTCAGTACTATTATTAAAGATATTTATTTTAATCAGAGAAAGTTCACTAAGATAAAATAATTTAGAATTATCTCCAAAATTTGAATCATTGAAAGTAATTAAGTCATGTATGATAGGAGACTTGTTAAGTAATGAATTATAATTGATACATCATTTGACATGCATGTATGGATAAGGTGAATATCTGACAAATAGAGTAAACCAATGACTCTTGTATCAATCATAAAATTTGATGGAGATTGTGTCAGGATTTGGGTTTAATTCACTAGAATTAACCAACAGATTAATGATTTAAAGTATAATGAAAATATTTTGACAATAATATGCTTCAGATTCCATAGCAACAGTTTAGAAAAGGCCTCTTTTTTATTAATTAAAATGATAATTGTTCTGTTCATATGGAACATGGGATTACATCATTGTTTAACAATTATCAGATGAAAGTACTTGCTTGGATCAATGTCTTGATTAGTACATAAGGGGATATCTTTGAAAGGAGTTGGAGCATTGGTTGTGGACCAGAACCATTTCATCATTGAGCAAATGTGAACCATATTCTGTACCACAGTGGCAGGAAATGCAGCTTTATATATAGTTTATTAAACTAATATAAAATCTAGTGGATAGCCTAAATTAAATGTTTAAAACAAAAAGAGGCCTGATATTTTATATAATACACAACTTTTGAATCAGCAATACTGGAAGTCTTATGATTTAACTGAGAAGTATATGACTGTAAGTATATAACTTAGATTTAATATAATTATATAATGATTAATTTATAGCAATTACTTGTTTCATATTATTTTATGTCTGAAAATAATACAGTTGCACAAATGTAAATCAAAATTTCAATATTATATATCAATAATATGTATGAGTGTGTCTGCATGCCAATGTGTATGTATTATATTAATTTTATATTACTTGTTTCTAAAATTTATGTATAATTTCATTTTGATTATAAAATTTGCCATTTTCTATATTTTTTAGCAATATTTTATACATTTTTAGCATTTTTTACTGATATTTGTAATTAATTAATATTTAAAGGATTGTGATATGATTGTTTAAATCATTACGAATTATGGGAGACACTCTTTTTTGTGAACTTGAAGGAACTGCTGATAAAATAGTTCATAAAATAGAAAAATAAAAGTTAGAGCTTAAAGTTTTTTCTTTTTACCAGATTGCTTTTTTTTATAAATAAATTATAATTAGAAAAAATTATTTAGTATGTAGTATATAAAAAAAATCAAAATAAAATTCCTATTTAAAAAAATAATTCTTTCTTTCATTCATCTTATTGATGAAAAATAAAACAAAGTGTCACTTTTTTTCAGTTTTTTAAAACAATATTTTAAAAACACTTTTCTATTTTATTCCATGTAACAAAGCATTTACTGTTGCTTTTCTTAAAAAATATATATCTACCTTATTTTGTAAATCATCACAACATTTTTTTCTTGTTTGATATCTGAAAATTCTTTTTTATTCTTAACTATTTAATCATCAATAATTCTTACATACAAATTACATCTGAGTCTATATTCAGAAAATTTTAAAATGGAATTCCCAGCAGCAGTGGGTTTCCCTGTCCACACACAAGTTCAGAGATAAATAACGCATCTTCACTTAAGCCCTTAGGTAAATGTTCTTCCATTCTTCAGTTATGGTGATAATAAAGGCTATCATTCCAAGCATAGAGCAGCAAATGCATTGTGCTTGGAATGTCAATTTCATAAGATCATTCCAAGGCATAATTACTCATTGAAAAAATATTTTACAATGTTAACACTTGAAGCTGTTGATTAAGTTTTGTTTCCTGGACAGTAAGACAGGAGACAAAGTGAAAGAAATTCCACTAGAATTATTTTTAAAAAAATCAGAATTTTATCAAAAGCAATACACAAATCCAGAACTTCGAAGGGTTTACTATTCTTCAATAAAAACATTGATCCAAATTTCTTAACCATAAAATAAAATTAGAAGTTTTTTAAAAAAAACAAAATATTATTAAAAATTAATGCAAGCCAAAACAGCATGAAAATGAGTTCATAAAAAGTAAATTTTTCAAAATTTTAATTTTTATAAATAGGAATTAAAACTATCATTTCATCTATGGGAATAAGAAATAGCCCGACCACTATATGAAAATTATAAATGTTTATAAATTAGAGGTTCATAAAAACAAATATCTATTGTATCAAGCATAAAAAACATTTTTATGTACATTTTTCACAAACATCATTAAGTAATTTTTTCAAAAGATTATAACTATTAGATCATACTTACTTCAAGTTTTGAATCCATTATACAATCTAGATAAAAAAAAAAAACAATAAATTAGAAAATTTAATCTAAGTGCGGTAACTAATATATAAATATTAGAATTTATCAATCAGCAATATTACTAAAGTACATAAAGTAATTGATAAAATATTTGATGCACAACATCAAAATCATTAATGAGAATTTAGTTTTCAAAGAGATAGTGGTTCTTTATGCTTAATTATACTGAAAGCTTTGTAGTCCAGCAAATATTAAATTTAAAAATTGTAGCTATCAAAACTATTTCAAAGAATTTAATAAAAACTTATATTCTTCAAGTGAATGAGATTTAAAACATTTTAATATTTCATAAATTAATATGGAAAAATTATTTTCCTCAAAATATTTTCATTAATTGTTAGATATATTAGAATATTTACATGACACTATATAGCTATAAAAATAAATGTATTAATTTTTATTTCACAACAAGAATATTTCTCAAAAAAGTATGATTTACTCTCATAAGAAAAATACATTTCAATAATATAATTTAATCTATTAAGAGTCCGAAATTTTTCCATTATATATATATATATATATATATATATATATATATATATATATATATATATATATATATATATATATATATATATAATGGTACATAACAGAGCATGCCTTTCATGGTGCACCCTAGAACATTAAATCTATTACAGCTTTGCTACTCTCATCTATTCCCAATTTTGCAAAAAATACAATGGTGACGTGACTCTATTTAAACGTCTTACTGGACATGACTATCTGCAAAATCACTTTTATAGAATTGGAGTGGGGAATTCTCCAAACTGTATTTTCAACTCTAATCAGTCTATGATTTTTAAACTTTTAAAGCTAAGTATTGTACTTTCTCAATATGAGGACATAGTTAAAAAGTATTGTAGAGCCTATGAACTAATAGCTTAAGCATTTAAGTTTGGCATTATTGTGAAGGATATTGAGATGTCTGGATGTTAATAAAAAACATTCAAAGTATATAAGCTCAAAATTTTTAACAATACAAAAATATTTTATAAAAGAACTGATTTTTTAAATTAAATTAACTGAAGTTTTATATTTGTTCTTACCAATTGCTTTATCTAATTTTTTGGACTCATAATTCTTTTAATAGGATTATCTCTATTCAATAATAGCAAGATTGCTCTAACAATTTTTAAGTACTATTCACCAGAATAATTTTAAGTGTCTCATTATTCAAGAGAACTTCAAAAGTAATTGAAAAAAGGAAATTATTTTAATATTTCCTTTTAAATATTATAAAATTAAAAATAATAACAAAAATCAACATAATCACTTAAAACCACTAAAAATAATAATAAAATCACTAACATTTTCAGATATTATATTCAACTAGTAACATCTACAATTTATATTCTAAGTTTATTTATTATGCTTGACAGTTTCTTTGCTTTTGGACATTAGATCATTCTAAGACTCTTTATCATTACTCATTCATTCTATTAGCATTTAACTTACTCTGCAGCATCATTCAAAAATATTAAAACTTGCAAATTTTAAATTTGAATTAAATTATTTAAATATCTAGATTTTACATTATTCATTATACTTCCTCAAATTTCCATAATTTTGCTGTAACATTATTTCTCAATTGAGTATAAAATAAGGAAGCAAAAAAATTCTGATTGTTTAAGATAAAAAGTAGTAAATGTTTAATAAAATAATCACCCCATTTCTATCATTCATTCTCAACAGAATCATACAAACATCCTGCTTTATAATTCAAATCTGTTATCCTTATTTTATACAATTATATAAAAAAATAGATCAAAAATAGATATTTCAGTTTTTAAAATACAGTTTTAGAAATGAATATAGCATATGAAACAAAATATACTTCAATTTAACAAATAAATTATGCCAAGAAACAGACTGCAGTATAAAGTTTTATATTACTATCCAATCCAAAGTTTCATATTTTAACTTTTGAAATGCAATTTAATAATTGATTAGATATCAGCAAATGAAGAAAAATATATTTTGATCAATTATAAGCATTTGTTCAATTTTTAAAAAATTAAGCCTAAAAACTTTGACCAAAGTTTCAAAATATGATTGCAATAAGATGAAAAATTAGCATTTTAATTTAGAGACCGAATATTTTTTATAAAGTGTTACATAGATTTTTAAAATTATCAACATTAAATTTACTTTCTATGATAAAAAACAAAATGGAAACAGTTGATACACATAAAAAGTAATTTCTTTTAGTGTTTCAATTAGAATATTATTAGTTTATTTATATGCTCATTATAAATTATAATACTTATTTAAAAACAACATAATAATTTACTGTAATTTAATTTCAAATTTGGCAACTAAATATTAAACTCATGTAAGATGTTGTAATACACTTTTTCTAAAATTAATTATTTGTGGATCCTATAAAATAATTAGATGAATTTATCTTTCAATTAGTTAAAGTTAGTTGTGGAATATTATTTCCATCATTTAATTCTAATTGCAAAGTATAAAGACATAAAGATATTTTTTTACTCACACTTAATAAATTTTGAACAGCTATTTTAATTTTCTTTTTCTATTTATCATCTTGTAAATACAAATGGAAATCTGGACTCTAATACAAAAATAATCCTAGTGATAAGATTTTACAATATTGCTTAGCAAGATTGTGAAAACCTAAGGACATTTACTCCTAAGTAGATTGACATTCATCAAATTTTTACATTTCTTAGTTTTCTTATAAATCATGAAAGAAAATTCCAGATTAGAATTGAAAGAGAATAACATACAAATTCTTTTCATACCACTACACAATAATTATTTCAAATGCAAACATTAATAGAATCAAGACTAATGAGTTTTCTGCCTCCTAAAGAACATACTGAATGATTTTTTTTAATTTAAAAAAAAAAGGTAAGACAATTTAGAGATTTTATTTTCCAGTTATCAGAAATCAAGGTTAGCCCATTTTAAATAAAATTTATTTACTAATGATTTTATTTAAAAATATTTTATAATTTGTATATATATATGTGTGTGTGTGTGTGTGTGTGTGCAAACAGATTAAAATTACTTTAAAATTTTCCTGTAGATTCAAATCAATGGTTTTATTAATATTCATTTTACACTCTTATTTAGCATAAATTAAACATCTGCCTCAAGAGAAATCAAAAAAAAAAAAATTTTCCTCAAAATATCAACATAAAATGCATGCACAAGAGAAATCTAAACTGAGAATCATAAAAAATATGATTAATTTTAATTAATAAAATGATATAATTTATTTAAATCTTTCATTAAAGTAAATTATTGAGGAGAAATTCCCATGTCTATAACTTCTCAATACACTGAATATGAAATATTATTTTTCAAAAAGAATAGATAAGAATAAAATAAAGCTTTAAAATGATCCAACTTGATGCATGCTTATTATTAAAAGAAGCTTTATAAATATAATGTACAATAATGTAATAATCTATTGGATTACAGAGATGATTGAGCTTCTCCTTTCCTCAGAAATTTAGAGTAAACTTAAGCCAAATTTGCAAAAGAAAAAAAATGAGAGAGAATGCATCAAATTGTCCTATAAAAATACATTAAATAGAGTGTAAAATTAACTGCAAACCTATACAGCTTTACTAATATAAGTAATATTTAAAATATATCTATAAATTATAAAATTGTATTTATGTTTTATAATTATAAATAATTTTAAAAGTCAAAATAAATAGGAATTATTCTAAGTTAGTATTTACAAGGAATTACATCCTGAAATACAATGAAATTTTTAACCAAATAAAAAAACAATATAAATACCAAATATTAAGAGTATTTATTTTTAAATATAGCTTATTTACTACTTGCAGTTATTTTTCCTCTTTAATTTAAATTAATATAGAGTGTCTTAATAAATACTTTACAATTGTATACATATTTACAAACATTCTAACTACCATAAAAGAAAAGTTTAATCTAAAATAGAATTTAATAAAGGCTAAGTAATGCGATAGCAAGTCTTAAACACTTTTTTTTTCAAATTTAATACATTTAAATATGAAAAATATATAAAATATTTATTAATCAGGCAATGTTTACACGAAAATTGTAAGCAAAGTACATGCACTTAGATAATTTATTTTCCACATTTATATTTGCATTCATGTTATTTTTCTAGCATATCCGGAGGATTATCCTTTCAAAAAACCACAATCATCAATGCACAAATTTTTAATACTTACTTTTTCATACAAGAAAATTGTTTAATATTAAGTAACGCTAAATACACTGACGTTTATTTCCTAGTTCTGAAATCAAGAAAAAACATTAAAAATTGTAAACAAATTGCCGAAGTAAAATATGACTGGTTCAATGAAAAGAAGCGAATCAGTTTGAGCAACCAGGCAGGTATATTTCAGCTGCAGCAAACGATAGCGACTTTGCCAGCGAAGTGCAGGTGGTGAAAATATTTATGTCGCCGGCGAAACGCCGGTGAATAACGATCCAAGAAATGATGTTAAAATTGGCTCAAAAAAGGCGCGGAGAGAGAAAATTCAAGCTTTCAAGGAATTTAGAAATATTTATCAAGATGCCGGCGATAACGCCAATTATTTCATTTTTTTCGTGAGATATTGATGAATTCGTGATTTTTTTTGTATGAGAGAACATTTAGGTTTCATAGAAAACAATTTTAGACAGATCTGAAGAATTTCATGTGCATTTTTCTTATGAATTGAAGTATTTCTTAGACAAAAAATAAAACCACATATGATTAGACCGATTGTCATAAAAGTGAATATTTAGACACTGTGTAATAATTTGAAATTTTATATTAATATAAAAGAATTTAATAAGTTCTAAGTTATACCCAGAAATAATTTTTAAACAAAATCCGAAATATGCTCCTTATAATCAAGGTTTCACTTACAAAAATATTTAACGTATGAAGAAATATTTTATGCATTTTTAATAATATTGTAACTACGCTTAACTATGAAATTTCAGTGCATTACATTTTTGATCTCGTTCGTTTTGCATTTACCAAAAAGGAAATTTTCAAAAAGATTATAACTGAACTTTCTGAATTTTGTATCATTTTCTTTTACTATGAAATGTAAGATTAGAATTCATAATATTTTATTCAAAATGAGCATACAAGTATAGACACAAGAGCTATTAATTTATACTAATTTTCTTTTACAAAAAAACTTATTGAAATAATAAGGCTAAGGAGAATAGAAGAAATAAATTTTTAATTTTATAATAAACATATATGTATTTTAAAAATTTGACCTCCAAAGTAGAAAAAAGAATGGGAACATTTTTATAAATTAAATGTTACACTATTGAAATTTGTAAAATTGCTGCAAGGATATTTCTTTTGTATAGGCCATCAGTAATTCACTTGATTACATACGAAAATTTTAACAGCGGCTTCTTGACATGACTGATTTCTATATTTCTTAATAAGTGGGGTATTTGTGAACTAAGCGATCATTTCTGGTTAAGTCTGTGAATGCTCTGATTAAAAATTATAAAATATTTCTCCATGACAACGAAAAGTATACGCTTTTTATATGTATCAAATAAATACATTTTTTCTGACCAAATGACATAACATTTTATTGATGGATAACAATTTTTAATTTTGAAAATTATGACAGTTGGTCCTGTTACACTTTTAGCTGCAATGATCTCTGTAGTTAAGCCATAATATATCCATCAAAGATAAATCAGTAATCTGTTGGTAGGACAAGTCTCTTTGAAACGAAAGGTCCCGGTTTCGATCCTAGTTACTCTTGAACAACAGTAATGAATTTTGCTCTTCTGCATGAACACCTCTCGAGATAGATGCTTGCAAGTTTTCCGGATTTCCTCCCTTGAGAGGCACAGGAATATTACTCGCTATCTATGAAGCCTACTGTGGCTTAGGTGATCATACTATCCATCCATTACGTGGTGTCAGAATATATCAGATCAGTTTTCATGTTCAACCTTCTGTCCTACTTATTGAACAAAGGGAAATGGATATTATACTTCTACGTGCGCATCTGTCGGGGGACTGCGTAGAGAAAATATTTTTAAATTGAAAATCTTATTATGATATCATTTTATTATCGACAAATATTATCTGATGTAGATGATTTTCTTATATTATAAACTGTTTATTATAATTTGATATTAAAAACCACATAGTATACGAATACTTATTAGTTTAAAATCAATAATTGATTTTTTATACACACACAAAATTACATCTTTTGTTTCTGATGCAAATTTCGTCTTTTTATTTTTACTAGTTTTCAAATAATACATAATATTATTTTGAATATACAACCTACCAATGTGGGCCAAATAAGACCTACTAACGTTAAAGTAGAATAATTCTTGTCATAAGTATTTATTTTGATTAATTTTTTAAACATTGGATATATTTTATGTAAATTATGTATGAAATATGGCATTAGACAAATGTCCACCCTTTTTCTCGATACAGAGATTAGCATTTTTTTAAAGCATTTTCCATTACCCCACGTAATATATTTTGATTCAGTATTTTGTCTCAAATATTCTGCTTCAGCCGTTTAATAGTCTCTGGTTTATTAACATACACATTAGTTTTTAAATATCCCCATAAAATAGTTAAATATAGCAAACGAGGTGAGGTGCCAAGGGAAATCAGAATTTTTTGGAATCAGACGTTAGCCAAAAATTTCACGTAGAAAGTTTATAGTTTGCAAAACAGTGTGCGCAGTTGTTCCCTCTTGTTGAAACCACAAATTAGGATTCAGTTCCACCACTGGTTGCAAAATTTTTCAATCATTTTTCTGTAAGAAACTCTGGAAGTCATCCATCCTCTTTCTCAAAGAAATATGGACCCATAACTATAATGGCCGTAACACCAAACCAAGCAATACATTGAGATGGGTATAACTGATGCTGGTGAGTTGCCCTTGCATTTTCAAAGACCCTAAATCTACAATTTTGTTTGTTGATATAGCCATTTAAATGGAAATGCTCTTCATCCGACATCAAAACATTATTCAAAAATTTAATTTGTGTGGTTAATTGTATAAAACGAATAGCGTACTGTGGTCATTGTTGGTAGTCTTCTAGTAGCAGTGTTTGCACAATTTGAATTTTGTATGGGTACATTTTAAGATTCAACTTTAAAATTCAAATTGTGTTAAAATTCAAGGCAATGTCGTTCTAAAAATACCCATTTGGCTGGAACGACGATAAGTTGAGACAGGTGGATCATCTGTAACATTCTCCCTCCCTGTTTCCACGTTGTCTTCAGTGCAAATATTTCAATAGGCACTTCTTCGTGGACCGTTGGCCAGTGAACCCAGTTCTTCAAAACGACTGACCAAACTACTAATCATGAAGGCTGTGGGATCTGATCTTGAATAAAAATATTGCCGATATTTATGCTGCATCATAACAATTTATCTTTCAACAAGAATAGAAAAACTTGATAATTTTAACATGTTGTTTTGTCCTGTATGGTTCCATCATAAATTTCCAAGAATTTAACTATAACCTTCAAAAAAATAATAATTATACCAAAAAATAAAAAAAAATATTTGTGTTTAAAGTCTTATTCGGCCCACTCGGTATAATTTTAAACAATAGAAACTATTTACATTTGAGCGGAAACGCTTAAAAACAAATCATATACATAAATGTATCATCAACCTCTTCTGAAACTCATTTCACGCGACCGAGTTCAGCTAACTCAAGGAGCATTTGCTCAAATCTTCGTGATGATGATAGTCATGTTTTAAAGGATAGTGATTTGCCAAAAAAATTGTTTTAATGACGACGAATGATATATATTTTGTGTAAACTAAATAAAATATAAGTAATGTATACTAAATATATCGCATATACCTAAACACAAATATTGATAGCAAAGTTTTAATGACAATACAGAGGAAAATAATTTTTCATGCATTTAGGATTTATGTAGAAAATAATCTTTTAAATTTCAGAAAGAGGAATGTAAAACATTATCCTAAACTTTTTATTTTTTAAAAGTGTTGTTGTTGTTGTTACTAATGACACTTGGACAAGCCAAGCTCGCTATGCCTCTGGCTATGCGAATTTAAGTCAATTGGGAGCGTCTTTCGTTTAATCAAAGCACCATGAAGGTGAAAGTACGACATTTCTCTACACACATACCATAGGTACCCGTTTATAGGGTAGGCAACCATTCACACCTCATTCATACAAGGAAAGGACAAAGAGAGGAGAGATAGAGAGAAAGTACATCCATGCCCGAACCGGGATTCGAACCCAGGACCTCCTTATCTGCAGTCAGAAAAGTGTACTTTCTTGGTCTTAAAAGTTAAAGATGTGAGACTTTTTCATTTTTCTATGCATTTAAACATTTAAACAGAAAAAAATTACCACAGAAAATGCTTAAAAACTATTTATTTATTTCGTAATTTCAAGCATTTAAATTTTTTTAAATTATATTCTTTAAACATTTGTAAAATTAAGCGATGTAGGCAAATTCATATGAAGGAATAAATACATATATAGTATCAAATACATTAAATAAGGAATAAAATGTTTGAAAAATAAAAAATATATAGCCAAAAGAAATCATAATAAATGTAATGATTTCGTGCTCAATTTCTGTTTTTGCTCTCTTAGCAAAATCAGTAATTTGAATCAAATGCATCTACTGTAAAACTTTTTATTTAATAAAAATAAATTTTTTAAATTTAAGACAAAACTGTTTTCTTCAGATACCAAAAACAAAAATTTTCCCTGATAAGAAAAATAATATTGCATTATATATATAGCGTACAAAATATAACGGATAAGATAACGTGCTTCATTGGCAAATTATTTTGTAATCCGTGTATACGATTTCATAATTAAGATTTTTTTAAACGTTTAGCTAAATGTTGGTATTTGAATGCAAAGATATTTTTTTTATCAAAAATCATTTTGGAACTATTAAGACTGACAAGCATAATAATAATTACCCTTCCTTACCCTCAACACTCTTTTGTATTCAGCAAATGTGCCGAACTTATATATATAATCGAATATCCGAATATTCTATTCATTATTGCATTAATGCACCTAAAATCAATGAGAATTGACAATAATTTTGTTATATTACGCATATCTTCCTTTGTTATAAAGAAAGAGCGATATTAATAAAAATATGCAAATTGATATATATATATATATATATATATATATATATATATATATATATATATATATATATATATATATATATATATATATATATATATATATATATATATATCAATTTATTTATTTATTGTGATTTCTTTATGAAGTATATGAAAATTTGGAGCTTAGGCCAAAGGAAAGTCTCAAAATTATCACTAAAGAATTCTTAAGAAACTCTTTAAAATTGTAAAAAATAATATTAAATTCTTATGATATTAGCCTTAGGAATTCTAACAGTACATTTATTGAGGAAATTAAAAAAGTAAAACATGTCTTTTGAAAAAAATGCCATCATCGGCAATAAATAAAATAAGAAAATTTCCTTTAAAATACTGCATTGGTAAAAAATACAGCTATTTAGTGGTATATTGATCTTTGAAAAAGAAAATTTTCTTGATTAAATAAAACAGGCTCATAATTTTGATTGGAAAAAATTAATAAAAACAAATGAGCCCTTTTAGTAACTAAATGTAAGAGTTCATAATTAAAGTTGTTTTAAAAAATTAAATTAAACTAATACATAAAAATATGAAATAGAAACAATCACTAAAAATTGATGTCTTAAAATTTTACATATATAAAATCAAGAAAATATGTAGTAATTTTCTATACAGTAGTAAATATCATAAACAGTTCCCTATTTTCTGACTATTATACAAAAGTTAATTTCGAGACTGTTTTTATCAGAAACATGATTAAATTTTGAAAAATTTGAAAGAAATTAATGACTCTTATGGTTATTAGTCAGTGGGGAAATACAAGCACTCGTTGCAACAGAAGTAATTATTCTCCTTCTACATATAGAAGAGCATATCGATTTTCTACTTAAAGAAGATAATTATACACAAACGAACAGTTTTCATTCTTTTTAGAGACAAAAATGTTTTATGTTCTTCAACAATAATTTAGAAAATAACTTCGAAGAGTAATAATATCAAGGTATATAATATGTGTTATTATAAGTGATTCATACATACATTTATATATATACATATGTACGTGTATATATATGTAGGTATAATACTTTAAATCAATTTTCTGCTTAAGTTATTAAGCAAAAATTCTATAAATTGCTTAGAAATCAAACTATTAAAGAAATTACTTATTGCTTGAAATTTCATAAGTTGATGATTTATCCAATTTTACGAATATAATTTGTTTGACTTAATTATTGATACTATGAAAAAATATTATATATCGACAGTTTCAAAATTAATCAAGAAAATTCATATTAAGAAATATGGGATGGTTTTTAAGTATGTGATTATTATAATTATTTATACTATGTTTTTTATTAATTTAACTAGATTTATCAATTATCTAATAGATACATATAGTAATACTGTTATTATTATAAAAAGTAATAAAATCTAATAAAATTCATAAAAAAAACGTATATTAGTTTTATATTGAAAGCTATCAATTATTTTACAATGTCAGCTTGCAAAAACATTTTGGGTTGAATTGAAAATAAAAATTCAATCTAAGTTAGGAATCTGCTATTAAAAATTCCTTGCGTGGATTTAATTTTTGACAAACTTTTATCTTTCCTTTGTAAAGAACTGGAAGGGAATTCGAAAGCACTTAGGGAATAGTATTCATTCGTGTCAAAGATAAGAGAATGAATTTTTTATCGACCGCATAACGTATCTGACGGAAAATACAAATTATTGATTAATTGTTTTATTGTATAAGATTTATTATAAATATTTATATTATATGGAATACACTCTTTTGTTGTAGTAGGAAAGATTTATATATATATATATATATATATATATATATATATATATATATATATATATATATATATATATATATATATATATATATACATATATATATATATATATATATATACATATAATGTTTCGCTTAAATCTATAAATTCAAAGTTTTATACATGAATATAGTAGATTTATTCACATTCAAATAAATAAAATTCAATTGAAGAAATATCGAGAAGACATATACTACCGTAGTACTTATCAAAAGATTCTGATATTTCTTAGAAAATTTTTTTAAAAATATTTTTAGCCTCTTTTTTGGTGCAGATAATATAGCTATAAATGAAATATTTAGTTAAATTCTTTTATCTTATTAAATAATTTTTTCCCAGTGTTCCAAAACTTTGATTTTTGCTTAGTACTATTATCATCAGTAAGGAAATTTAGACATTTTTTAAATTATGATATTACACGAATATTTTAATAGATTACAAAACGTCTTTAAGGATCTTGTACAAACTCTGTAGATTTTAAACCAATTTTGAAGAAATCAGGAAATGTTTGCTCTTATTTTCCGACGAAATCACATTTTAATCTATACTAAATTTTAAAGAAAAACATGTATTGAAAATACCTGAAAAAGGCTTGTAAATGCATATAATTAATATGAATAAATAGTCTCTCTAAGTGTTTTGCAAAATCATTTTCTTGCTAGCTTGTTTAATTAAAATTCCATAATTATTTTTATTTTGTGTTAGGACTCGCTAACTTTGGTGAAAATTTTATTATAAACGGTAATAACCAAGTAATTTCGGATTTATTTTGTTTATATATATATATATATATATATATATATATATATATATATATATATATATATATATATATATATATATATATATATATATATATATATATATATATATATATATATATATTAAACTAATTATTAAATAAATAAAATGATTTTTTAAATTATATTTCTTATCAAATTTTATTTTTAAATGTATTTTTTGTTTTATATTTGCTCATATTTTTACTCTCACATATTAATAATATTTAAAAGACTTATACTGAAATTCATAGAGAAGTAAAATGTGATACCTTTTATTTTTTATTTATTTGATTTATTGTTTAATTGTGTAAAAGCTGGAAGGATACATGTATTGGTTTTTTACAATGCATCTGTACTTAAAATTTAATTTTTATACAGAACTCGAGTTACATAGTGGATAATCGAAGATTATCGTCATAGGAATAGTGTAAATGCTAATTAATTTATTGATTGATTTGTTTGATACAAATTGTTTTCATCTGTATCGTTATTTAAAATATGAAAATGATTTCATAATTCTTATTATCATTTAATGTTTTTCCACTATTTTGAAAAATTATTGTTTTATGAATTTGTAATTTTCCCTCTGATATTTCAGTGAGATGTTTAAAATTTCGATGGTTGTTTCAAATATCAGTTTTATTCATTCGTTTTAAATTTATAAATTAATATACTTGTATAAAATTTTTATTACTTTTAGTTTTAAGTTATTAATTATAAAACCCAGTAGTAATAATCGAGATTTTGTTAGACATTAATTAATAAAGAGTTAAGGAAATATTACTTTTGACATATTATTTGTAGAAATAATTATGTTTTTATATAATTTACTGTAGTAATTCAAGTACATGACAATTTAATATATTTTGCATAAGAAACATTTTTCGTATCAATGTTAACTCAGATTTTTGATATTCATTTTAATAAATTTAATTTAAAATAAAAACAATGAAAAGCAAAAAAACTTAACGATTTGATTCTTTCAAAAAAAAAAATTCAAAATTTCCCTGGATTCTTATTTGTCTTTTGTAAAAGGATAAGTTAAGAATATTTCATAATTAATTTCATTAAAAATATTATAGATGTACGCCTAAGAGCAACATCTGATATCGACTGCCCTGCTTCAATGCGCCCCACAGCACGCCAGCGCTTAGAATCTTCCATTCGTCTTCTGGAAGTCATTAAAACACGTATGTCTTGGAAACAAATAGTACGAAAGTTTTAAAACCGTTAATTTAAGAATATTTCATTTGGAATACTAGAGTATTTTAATACTTACAAAATGTATAGTATATATAAGAAAAAATTAAATCAATTAATGATAAGAAAAATAATATTAAATCAATTTTAGATGTGAAAATTTTTATTCAAAATTTAGTAGATAAAGTAGGTAACAAAGCTTGAAATTCATCTTATTTGTTTTTACATATGTAATTATGAAGAGGCTAGAGGAAAAAAGATAGTCTTTTACCCTTAACATTTTAATAAATATTTATGATTCAAAATTACACTTAATCTACAAATTCTATGAATTTTGTAAATAACTGATTATCTTCAGATATATTTACAGAATTTATATAACATTTAATCAGCTTTATTTGATTTAAATAAAAAACTTTCTGATTCTCGTTATATTTGAGTTAGAATCAAAGCAAATTAATTTAATCCTGTTCATGTATGTTAACCCTCCCAAACCTTAAACTATCACAAATTCTAGTATATGTTTCTTGTAATAGATGTTTTCAACTTGAAATTTGTGAAATTGCACATGCATCTTAAATCTTCAACATTTTATTAAAAAAGAAAAATAATTAAATTTCAAATATAACTTTATACAATTTTTTTTTTAAAAAGGCAGAATATTAGATAAAATATATTACCGGTCCATTTATTGCAATTCTTTTAAATGAAATATTTAGCTTCTTTCGGAACGATGCATTTTAAATACGAGAGTAAAATATTTTAAAAACTCATATATTAGTTTCGTAATAAAAATATTTAGTTTGGTTAAAAGTAATAATTTAAATGCGAAAAATAATACCTATTTAAATAAAAGTTTTGTTCTGTTTGTCCACCGAAATGGAAGTGAGAATGTTTACACGGATTGAAACGAAATTTAATTCAGGATGTTCGTCAGTTAATTTAAATAGTATACAGTGTCATTAAGAAACTTTGATTGCAGCGTTTGAAATTAATTTAAACCATTAACAATGCTGATGTGACCCTGTAAAATTATTTATAACGAAAAATTGAAACATTCCGTTCTGAAATTCTCTTTTATAAACTGGAGCACGTGGCGGCTATTTTCCACGTTTTAAAAATATTTATGTATTATTCCTGGCATAGAGATAAAAGTATTTACGGCATCGAATTCTGTTTTAGTTATTTTTTGGTTACGGGGGGGGGGGGGGAGAAGAATGTGGTCGAAGGGTGCAGAGTCCTTATTAAGGTATCAAAGTACAGGTTATTAAAATACTATATAATATTCCAAATGTTTTTCAGTCTTGAATTTCGCTAATATTATTTGACGAAAAATTTGCATCTTTTTAAAATAAATAAGAATTTTTAGTATGTAACAAATCTATTGTAATGAATGTCATAATTCAATTTTTAGTTTACATTGATTTTAACAAATTGGATTTTTTTTAAAGATTAATGAGAAATCGGATTTTGTCGTATTAATTTATTTGTATTTTAATTTGAGGTGAAGTTACTCATATTTGAAAAAAAATTTGCTACTAATTGAAATGTTTTATTATTGTAAAAAAAATTCATGCTGTACTATGTGTACAGTTTCATTAAAAATATTCACTAGTTATCTAAAACATAATTTAATATCTATGAAAATTTTATTTTACTTATTAGATCTTATCTAACTGAAACATTATTTTATTTTTCATAATGAACATTCAGACGTCATATTCAGTAACAGTTTTTTTTCCATTTAATACTACTACTTCAAAGGTATGAATTTAAGAAAATAAAATTATAAATGATTATAATTATGCTTATTTTTTTAATCGTAAAATTTAATTTTTTTACTATAATTTACTCTAAATTATAAATTTAATTATGATAAAATATAAATTATAATTATAAACAATTATAAGTAAATTATGATTAAATATAAATTATTAATTATAACTAAATATGAATTATAAGACAATTTACTGTAAATTATGAAACAGATAATTCTAAAAGAGAGATTAAAAAATAGATAATAAATAGACTTCTATATATTGAAATATTTAGCTACTTTATTATATATTTACTTTATTATTTTTAAATATTACTTAAGTAAAGTTTGTTAAATTGGTATTAATTTAATTAGTAAGTTAGAAAAAATACTTTGAAATAATTACATATCTATAAATTCCGGAGACATATTATTTGCTTAAAAGTATGTAAAATATTGAAAAAATTATTAAGGCAGTATAAAATTTCATGTATACATGTTATATGAAATATAAAACAATATATGTTATAATACATAAATGTTTGAACAGTTTGATCTGAAAAGAGAAATATTTGCAAAAACTTATTTCATTTTATTTAATTAAGAACGAAATTTGGTAAGGGATGAGAATATTCCTTTCACGACAATTTAAAAATTCGATGTAAGAAATATTAATAAAATAACAATGAAATTCAGTTGTATATATATTACAATGGAAAATTAGCGAATATATTTATTTATTAGTGAATGTATTTTTTTAAAATATGTTCTAAGCAAATATCTTCAAAATACATCAATCAATTACAAATAAAGGTTTTCTGAAATATTTACTAAATTTCCAAAAGATCATCAATAAAAAACATTCATTGGCTTACATTCATTTAATTTTGTATTAAAGTCATTTATTTCTAAATTTTAATTAACATTCCTGATTCTGCGTTGGCACAGAAGTAAAGTTATAAATGTTTTATCAAAAATGATAAAACATTTATAAATATTTTCCAAAAGGTTTTTGTAAAAATAAATTTTAAAGATTTAAAAAAGAAAATTTATTGAAGTTTGATATTTTTAACAGTGATATATATAATATCGAAATTCACAGTTTTCAAAAATAGAAACAATTTTGAATATGTCGTGGAATGTTTCGTAATTACGAATATAAGAAATTCTCCAATCTCATTTAAGTTTACTTTTGGAGCGTTTTTCTTGTCGATTCTCTTTAACAAGATACCTTTTAAAGATAAATTTTGCTTTTTTACTCGCAAATTCTTCTCGCACATTTAAAAGATGCAAAATTAAATAATATAATTTAATATAAGCCACACACATCATATGATACGGACAAAATTGGATACAATTTTGAGAAATATTTCATTTCTTATAGAGAATTTATAAGAAAAGAAGAAATAAAAATATGCATATTCACTTTTACGAATTTGCTCATCATCATTTATTTATAATCCCGAATGTGAACAACGCCATACGTTCATGTAAGTGACTGAAGAACATTCAGAAAATGTGTTCATCAATCACTTAACATACTGAACATGAATAAATATGTTCAATATATTCTTTCTTCCTGAAATTTGGTACGTTGCAGTTGGTATGATAAGATTAATTTTAAAGTTCACTTGAATTTTTTTTTTTTTTTTTGCTTCATGTATAATTTTTATTTTCTTTCTCCTATTTCTTTGATATTTTTGAAAATTTATCTTTCTTCATCTCATTATCGTCTCGAAAAGAAAACTTTACACATTGATGTTGCTTAGAACTTAATTTTAATGTCATAAAATATTCATTTACACCCTCATTGTTTTCGAAATTATGTGGATAGAATGTATGTGGTCGGATAATATGATATGGATTTTGTATTTGTACAGTGTAAATTATTTTCACTCATTTATCCCAAAAATTCTCGATTCCTGAATTTCAGTAGTAAATTTCAAAGAAAATTTAGAGCCTTTTTAAAATAACTGAAAATTTATCGGATATAGTATTCAAGTAAATGGATCCTACAATGAATATAGTTTGTTGAATACTTTGATTGAATAATAATTTAGTTGGAATTAAATAAAATATAAATTTCTAAAAAAATTATGTGGTTTAATTTCTAATTCTACTTCCAATTTTTTTTTTTTCAAAATTTGTAAAATTGTATTGTAAGATATTGCAAATGTATTCTTTCTAAATAAAGTATTATGTACTAATATTAAGATCATATTTAATCGCATGAATGCTTTCTTTTTCTTACCTATAAGTTGAATAATAGACTCAATATTATTCAACTACAATTTGTTGAATAATATTGAGTCTATTATTCAACAAATTGTTTGATTTTTAAGGGATTTTTATTATTCTTAAACAAAAAGCAAAAAAACTATTGAAATTAAATTTATGAAGATTAATTCTTAACTGTAAAGTTGGCTAATTAATCTTTAACTAAGATTACAAATAAATTTATTTATAACATTGGGCATTAGAAAAAGGCGAAAATTATTTTTAGTATTACCATCAACTAATTATTGACAAATCAATCATTTGTTGATTTTACAAGTGAAAAATTTTCAATTGCTTGTAACAAGAGAATCAAAATTCAGGTTAAGTTATTAGTTTTTTTTAACTAAAACAAAATTTTCTTTTTTTTAGATTAAACAATGTAATGAAACTTAAAAGATAAAAAATACAATGAAATGGAAAGTATGAAAAATTAAGACAGAATCTTGTTCCTAGGTACAACAGGTTTATGCAACAATAATAATATAAAAAGGACAAAACGTAAGTAACAATATAGCTATATAATATGAATTATATAATCCGCAATTAACACCAGCTCTGTGTATTTTACTTAGTAAACTAACTTATATGAAACTTTTATATTTATAAAAGCTAATAATTATTATATGGTAGTTAATAATTATAATAATCTTTGAGTTATGTCTATGTAATGCGTTAAGCAAAATATATTAAACAAAGAAAAGATATCCAAGTGAGTCAAAGTTATTATAAAAAGAGAAAATAAAAGTATAAAATAAAAAAGTAAGATTTAATCGAAATAAATTTTTTAATATATTCAAATGATTTTGTTACTTTTGTATACTGGTTGATAGAATTGAGTCATATATGATCTTTTGTACAATTTCCTCACTTCATCTCCACTTAAATAAGTACTTACAAATATCAATTATTTTCTGTTAACTATTATAACCCTATTACATACATTCTTATCAAATTATACGAAAATCTGTTCATTAGATAAAATATGTACTTTTATATGCATTGTATAAAATTATTCTTTATCATAAATATTACAAAACTGCTTTTGAAACAACTTACATAAAAAACTAATTTTTTGTATTTGCTTAAGCGATTTCCTTATTTTTTAAATTCAAGTTTAATTTTTAAAATTAAATCTGAACAAAAGTATTGAATTTTCATTTTTTATTATCACATTTTATATATGATTTTATAACATTAAGATAGCAAGTGTTCAAATAGTTAACAGAAAATCAGTGAAAGTTTATAGAAAAGATCACACAAATAGAAAATAGTTTTAAAAAAAAAATCTGAGATTTTTTTCAAAGTATTTTTGAAATGAAGGATTCAAATTGCAGTTCATACATCATTTTAATGATATTATATTTATACAACTTTTTTGTTTTTTAAGAAAAACATCATTATATCTTGACAAAATAACTTTTTTGATGTTATACAGAAAATCTGGCACAAATCACATATAAAATAAAGTTCCAAAATCTCTTCAAAAAATCTGTTGAATAATATTTTTTCAAATGTTCTTGATAAATTTCAACACTTTTTTTATTTGAATGAAATGTGAAAAAAAAAAGTTATTTGTAAGAAACAGGTACTTTTATTTTTCATACTAGTAAATAAAGTAAGTTCAGTTAATTGTTTTGTAATAATATTTTTTTCTTCTACAGAGGTAAAAAGCTTTACGTACAGAAAATGTTTTCCCTCTTGTACTTTATCATACAACTGAAATACCTGTTTTGTTAAATGGCAGATAAATAAAAATATTTCCTTCTAGAAAATATTAACAAAACCAATATTCTTTTACTTTTTGGTTGAATGTGATATCAAAATAATTTCTGAAGGTATGTCAAACTTAATTTTCTTTTTAAATGTATAAACATAAAAACTTGGTTCTGATGAATTAACTTGATGTTTAAAAGATATTAAAAAATAATGCATTTATTTAAACTATTTTCTCAAACATTCTGCAGTTTAAAATTTTACACATGGCAAAATTAACAATCATCAAAAGAATTTAAATGTAAATATAATATCGTTTATCTTTAGTATCACAATATTATTATTATATACATTATATTGTTATAGATATGAGTAGATTATAAATCTACTCATTTTGTAGCTTCAATGTCACAATTATTTATAATTATTTATATTATAACCTTAACATACATTCTTATCAAATTATACGAAAATCTGTTCGTTAGATAAAATATGTACTTTTATATGCATTGTATAAAATTATTCTTTATCATAAATATTTACAAAATTGCTTTTGATATATTCTAGTTTCTAAAGCTTTAAAAGTATCAGTTATATATGTTTTCCTCTGAGAAACTTAAGCTCCCGCAAAAAATATTTATTTAAAATACATTTATAAGAAAATATGTTTATTTTTAAAGTTTCCGCAATGTGCGAGCAATGCATGTGCTGCTGCGAATTTATAAATTATTTCCACGACAATCTCTTCCATGTCACAACAATAGGAAAAGGTGTACAAATAAATGAATATTGAAAATATCCTTTCAATGTTGCTCTTTTACATACGAAAGCTTTTTTTTTTTTTTTTTTTTTTTTTTTTTTAATAAATCTAGGAAGCTTTTGTAAAATTTACAATGGAAAGAAATTTGTAAAATATTCAACAGAAAAGTTTGATTTATATTTCTTTTTAATCTTACTTATACACATTTAATCTTGTTTCTACTAAATAATGTGACTGAAATTATTAATAAAATAGAATTCGTGCCTATCATCGACTTTTCTAAACAAGAAATATGAACAAGTTATTTAAGCAGTACAATCATTTAACATCTTTGATACTGCAAATAACTATTATAATTCATTAGCTGATGATTGTTTCAAAGAGAAATGTGTGCTTAATAATTAAGACTATTTTTACATTTTTGTATGCTAAAGGCTTTCTTTGGTAGTAAAAGTAATTAAATTTTATTCAAATTCTGTTTCTCTTCTTGGTAAGAAAATTTTAGCAAATTACTATTGTATTTTCCTTTGGTGAAAATCTCTGTTAATAAAACTAATAATGAAATCATGTAACCAACAAACAGAATTAAAAATACACCGTAAAGATCTTTTAAAGTTAAAGAAGAAATTGCTGTTGATGATAGGTTTTGTGAAAACTTTTTTATTGCTAGTTGAAACAAAGCGTCACTCATTAACTTTTTAAATAAACCCCCACTTTGTATACGGAATAATACATTATTTAGTTGTACTTTACAACAAAAGTCTTTTCTTATGGCAATACCTAAGTTCCAGGTTCCAAAAGAGTCGTCAGATATATAGTTATTGAAATAAGGAGGTTTGTATACTGATGCAAACATTGGTAATGTGGGTCCAATTAAAGCTGTATTATCTTCTATTTTATCATTTATATCAACATGTGTTGAGGAATAAAACCATTTATTCTTTACAATTTGGTGTCCTAAGCCTCGAATGTGCTCCAAATTGCTTTTCAACAAAAAATCAATATCGATCGTTCCTTCAGACGCAAAGCATTTGTATTTACCTTTTTGCACAGCTTGATGTAGTTCTTCAATGCTTTTGATTGGTTTCGTTTTCATGGGCATCAGAAGAAAAGACAGCAGTACTGATGTATAGCAAAAAATTATGAAAGACGAAAAAAATAGCCATACTGAAAATAAAATTCGATGTTTTTTCAATCTGTCAATTTTGCCTGATGACATTTGGAATAAAGTTCCTAGAAGAATAAGAAAGACATATACAAATGAATGCCTTCTAAATAGAAGTCTTCTGTAAAACCATGTCATCAAGATCAGAGATATCAAACACCCGGTCCAAACTGTGCTGCTGAAAGGATACGTGAAGCTGGATGTCTTTGGTAAAAAGGTAGGTAAATTAGTGACAAAACTTTTCTCTATTTGAAAATAAGGTATGCTGAAATCCACTACATTGAAACGGTCTTCCGTCAATGCTATCCCTGTCAATGCCATATCAGCTTCCTTTCGCAGCAACATTGCTATCAAACCAGTCCAATTTCCGAACTTGTCCTGAAATCCAAAATTTAAATCTGGTGGAAATCTTATACTGTATTCAAAGTTCAGCGATTCAGATAAGAGTTTTAAGAACTTCACGTCTACGCCGGTAACTACAGTTATATTGTCTACAATTTGTGGCGAAAATGACCTTGTAGGTAAACCAGTAACTCTTATCGAAGAAGGAAAAGACATGTTTCTGTGACTATTTTCTGATCTCTTTCAGCTGGATTAGAAAGTCGTTTGCTATATAAAGTCTCTCCAATTTTTAAAACAATATTTGTTTGAATACTTTTCATGGGCCAGCATTTCAGTAATGCATACAAATTTAACCTAGCATTTCCTTTTCTTTTTATAATATGTATTATTGCTGAAAACTTTCAATGATTAGCATATGGTCAAAATAAGTATCATATAATAAAAATCTATATACACGTGCAGAAAACATGTGTTAACTATGAACAAGTTCTTTAATAAAATTGGCTTATATCATTAATCCAAACTCAAACAGAATATTTTACAAAAAAATAGAAAAACAAAAATATTTTAATCCTATTTTAAATAAAATCATGATTTTATAGTAAAAAAACTAAAACTTTCCTTTCATTTAGATTAGTAAAAACTTTCTTGTTTACTCTAGTAAAAAGCATGAAAATGAACAAAAGTTTATGATTTATAGCGAAAAAAAAATCCTTTTTAAGAAATTGAACTTTAAAATAACATTTGATTAAAATTTGTATTGAGTGCGTGTCCTTTAAATTACAAAAAATGCTATCATATTGACTTTGTGCCGTTTTTCTATTTATTTGAAACTAAATTCTTTTCAAATGATGACTATTTGAACAATTTTTATTTCATTTGTAAATTAGATAATTTATTAAATGAGCAGAATTTAACTTTAAGATTAGAATTCAGTAAGATAATTTATTAATAAATTGAATTTACAATGACAGGCATTAAAAAAATTTGCTTGAAAGATAAATTAAGTAATATATTTGCACGTAGAATGTAAAAAAAATATCGATTACATTTTAATCATCAATTTATGAATCGGGTTTATTTAAAATATGAGTATATTTTCTGTTTCTCAAACCATTGGTAAACAGACACAAGTATTTATCCTTCGATACGCAAACTTTATTTTTAAAATACGCAGCCTATTTCGAAAATTCCTAAAATTTTTACCTTAAATTATGCTTACTACTTGATATGATTACAGAAAGTCATGTTTATTTTTCTGAGTATAATTTTTAAAATTATATTCTCATTAATCTGAAAACAGTATGAGTAATTTAAGAACAGAAATATTTGAGTAAAAAAATTTTTTTAATAAAATTTGAAGTTTTTAAATATTTTTGATGATTATCGATAATTTTAACATAAAAATAAGATTTGAAATATTTAAATTCGATCACATTAATCATAATAATATATGAAATAACTTTATTTTTTGGTTAAAAATGAATAGAATAACTTGCTTATATTATTTTACCTCCTTTTTATTTATTATTTTTATCAATTAAGTATTTTTAAATTTTTAATAAAATTAAAACTATTAGAAGAAAATTAATAGATGTACAAAATGTCAATCAAATCAAATATACAATTAATTTATTGAATCAATTAATATTATATATATTTTACAATTAGCTTCATTGTATAGTTGCAATAAAAGATAACTTTTTTATAAAGAGTCTCATATTAAATTGTATAAGAAAAAAATTAAATTGACATTGAAAAATTGGTACTCTATTTTTTATCATTTTTCTTTTTTACGAAACTAAATTTTACCCCAAAATGTCTGTATATTCCTCATTTAATGTATTCATTATTCGTCATTAACATATAACATTAATTTCTCATTTAAAAAAGCTATTGACAATCAGGTAAACTGCAAAAAAGTTGACAATTATTGTATTGATTGATCCAAAATCTGCCCTAGCGTCGTCTGGTGCTAGTCTGGTGGGAAATCTAGTTTAGTGTCTCCAATGCGGCTCTTCGTATATTCATTCAAATAAAATATATTAAAGAAGCAATTTTTTATTCCGCTGATACAGTTTTTATTTATTTTACGCATGAAAAATAAAACGTTTCTGATTAAAACAAAATTAGAATATTCAAATTCAATAAAATTGTTCTTATATAACTCATTGAAAAAGGCTTAACAGGTTTTCTTTTTTATAGAATCATTTTAAATAATTTAAAATGTGTTTTGATACTACAAAGTATTACCTTTTAATATCTTTGAAAAAACGTTTTTCTTAATATTTTGAAATATATTATTTTCCTAAAATAAGAGCTTATTTACATCAAAATAAGAGCGTAATTTTAAGATGAATTATTTATTTTGAAGGTACTATTTTAAACAAAGGAAGTTTTCTCTTTCATTCAATAAATTTAAGACACTAAAATATATTACAAATTTTTAAATTTTTACATTAGAGAATAATAATTATGCTCATTTCTATATATATTCTCCTAAAGTGATTGCCTTCAAGTAGAAGAAATATACTTTTGTCTAAATTGAAATAATTAATTAGGAAAATATTATTACAAAATATTTTATGAGCATTCAAGCATTTGAAAAAAATTGTTAGTGCATATGAAAATTTCTCGGTTCGGGAAAAGATTTTTTCCTCATAAGGCGCTAATATAAAAACAACAAAATTACAAAACAAGTAAAAATTATTTACAAAAACATCGAAGTGTTAAATACATTAATCCTAAATTAATAATTATAAATAATAAACAATTCTCCTTTCAATTTGAAAAATAAACGTGTATTTTAATAAATGTTTATAATGGCAGAAAATCTGCATTAACTAAGCAAATTTAATGAATGCATAGTAGACAGCAAGTAAAATTTATTGTGATAGTTTTTTGAATGTAATGATCAATGTAGAATCAAATAACCATCATTAATACAACAAGGAAGTCTAATACAATAAGTCTGAGAGTGAAACAAATGCACCCGAAGTGTGGGCGCAAATAGTCATTCTAAAGGATTTTCAATGAGATTTAAATTGTCCGAGTATTTCGTCACTGCATGCGCTTAAAGCTCTCACAGTCTAGTTAGTTGTCAACGATGAAATTAAATGCAGAACACCGGTTGCTTCCAACTTTTGGAAGCCAGTATATGAAAAAGCAGATTTCTATGTTTAAAATATTCTATATTTTAAGAATATTATCTGTGAGTAATTTTTCTCTATTTTCAAAATATTTCTCAATTTTTCTAACTGCATAAATATTAAATTTGTCATTGTGAGGTATATTTCCATTTCAATTGAATGAAGTTAATTAGAATAAAGAAATGAGAATATTTCTGCTTGGTCAACCACTCCGTTTAATCTTATAACTAAAATAAATTCTTACATTACAGTAATATAAAACATGCTACAGTGTGATTTTAGTATCTGAGAATTGTCAATCATATTTCGCACCGTCTTTGTTGCCACCCACCTGTCTAGTGAACAGCGTGCCGGACTGCAGATAGGGTGGTCCTGGGTTCGAATCTCGGTTCTACCATGGATGTACTCTCTCTCTCTCCTTCCTGTCTTTGTTCTTTTCTTGTATAAAGGGGTTGTGAATGGTTGCCTACCCTATAAACGGGCACCTATGACACGTGTGTTCTGAGGAAGTCGGACTTCACACCAAATTACTGCTCAGTTGGAGAAGTGGAGCAACCCATATTGCCAGCCAAGCTGGTACAAGACAACAACAACCGTTTTTATAGCAAACATAAACAAAATTCTAAGCAATTTGTGTTCCTTAACCCCTAATTTTGGCGTTTAACGATAAACAAGCAATTGACAGAAGGACTTATTTATTTATTTTTTATGAATAACATAATTTATTTTTCAAAAATAATAAAATTTCTTATAAAATTAAAAATAATAACTCTTATTTTTTGTTGAATCTATTGGCCTAGCTGAAAATTAGTACTTAGTTCATTGTATATACTGACAATAATCCCAAACTCATTCAAACGCTGTTCGCATGAAAAATTTATAAAAGATATTCGCGGATCACAAAGTTCTAAATTTTAGATAATGGTTTCTTTTCGTGGAACATATCAAATAGATTCATGTTTCACCCTGAACAAAAAAATGTCTGTTTATTTTAAAATTTGCGAAAAAAAAATATTTTTATTTATCTTATCACTTCCTTAAGGAAATATAACTACTTGAAAAAGAAATATAAAGAGATTTTATAATATAGTTTCCACATTAATTTTTTACATTTATATATAAAATTAAATTTTATTAATAAATAATTATTCTAAGTTTTAATAACTAACAATCTCATTTGCTTAAAAATAAAAAATAAAATTCTGAAACTGTTAAAATTACTGAAACTATTTAATTATGTTAATTATTCTTTATATTAAACCCATTAATTTAATTAAAAAATTTAAATATCTGTCAATTTTTTAAAAAGTTTGTCTTTAATGACATATAGAATTTCCGGGTTTTCTCCCGTGTAACTATTGAATACAGCTTATTATCAATGAAAAGTCGTTCCGAAAACAATTAAAGCGACGAATATTAAGATGTCTTATAACAAACAAGTTAGGTGCTCCACTACGCAAACTCAAAGCCCGCAAGAAAGAGCAGCTGCTAGATTTAGATTACAAAATTACTTGCCGGAAACAAAGAGAAATAATTTTCACTGACAGCTCGACTATGAAAAAAATTCTGTTTCTGTTCACTTTATTGATAAAACTCAATCACCACAAAACCACAAACAGAATTATAACTGTTCCATTCATATGAAAATCATGAAATAAAGTATAGTAATTTGCTGCAAAGAATTTCACAATTTGATCCAAAATTTCATAAAATAATACCACGAAATAAAACAGCATTTCGTCCTGAGAACACAGATCTGCTCCGATTTCTACGCAGGCTTGCACTAAACTGTACAGCAGAACAATATTTTCCCAAATCAGCGATACAAAGATATAAAAATTGAATTACAATAAAACAAAGAATGCTTGACACTAGATGAGTATTTAATTTAGAGTAAGATCTACCGTGAAATCTTAATTTTGGCGCAGTAAACTGAAAATTTGCTCACCTAAGAAGATGAAGTCGAATTTCATAAAGTTTTAAGTTATGCTTTGGTTTTTATTCCCTTTTATTGTATTGTGTATTCCTTTCTTTTTCATATGTTCCAAGAAAATATTTTGTCCCCTGACAAATATGGTTTAAAAATATGAAGTATGACAAAGATAAATACTGTTAGAATATTTTTAGAAAGGTCTTAGAAACAGGGCCTTAAGAAAAGATATATATTGAAAAGAAATTTCCATTAGGATATTTTAGAAATAAATGAATTTTATTCCTATTATTATTTATAATTTGTGGCAAAATGTAAAAATGATGAGGAATTAATTTTATATGAATATATTAATATTATAATTTCATAAGATTTTAAATTTCCTTTCTATACATTTTGGAACCATAGTTATTTTGAGTGAAAACATTAATTTTTATTTAACATTAATGATTATGTTAATGGTTTTATCGGTTATGTTGAATTACATGACTATCTCGCAATCATAGTTCTTCTTCTTCTACAAGTTGGGTTTGTATGTCATTGGCACCTCTGCTTTTATCAGCATTTTGTACCATTAACTCCAAACCCAATGTTTCCTAGTTCCAGTTGCTCGGGTCACCCACTTTATTAATAAAGTCTGATAACCCTTTAATGGAGTCTAGGTGTAACTCTCTAGTATGGATGATGCCTAAAGAGGTTAATCTAGGGAGGGCAAGAGCCTCGCATTCATAAATGATACTCTTGGCCGTTTCCTCTTGCATATGACATTTCCTGCAGATAGGGTCTTGCTGAAACAGTCCCATTTTATGGAGATGTTTTCTGAAATAGTAGTGCCCAGTTATGAAGCCTACGATTAAACGTATCTTCTGCCAAGAGCATCTTAGAATTTCATAGGAAATCCTCGCTGATGACCTACAGATCATACTTTTAGCGTGGGTTTGACCAGGAGATTTGAGCCAAGCTTCATACATCTTCCCCTTTTCCCATCTAAGAACATTGGTTTTTGCGGTCTTCAAATTGATCCCACAAAAAGATTCTGGACCAATGGGAACAAAAGACGATCCTTGTTTAGCAAGCTCATCAGCCCTTTCATTACCTTCGATACCTTTGTGCCCTGGCACCCATACAAGGATCACCCTGTTTCTAGTTGCCAGTTCTGTAAGAAGGTTTCTACACTCCAGAATCATTTTAGATTTGATTTCGAAGGAATTAAGCGCTATTAAAGCGGCTTGACTGTCACTGGAAATGAGAATCCGCTTACCATTGTAGCCCTTCTTCATATTCAGTCGCAGACAGTGGATAATGGCCAAAACTTCTGCCTGGAAGACCAAAGCGTATCGCCCAAGGCTTACAGACAAGCTGATTCTTGGTGACACGCCACAAACTCCCAGTCCTGAGAAGCTGTTCTTCAGTGATCCATCTGTGTACCAGATTAGATCTCCTGTTTTAGTTTCAAACATGTTGTTATCCCATTCGTCTCTAGTTGGAAAAACTATATCAAATGTCCTATCAAACATGTATGTTTTTTCCATGATGTCAGATGACATCATGAAAGTAGGGTCTTGAATTTTCCTGGTGATGCCCTTGTGCCCTTTGGCAACAGGCTGCTAATACCAGTGGTTTTGCAGCTTCATTGTGTATGCATTCATTCTTGCAACGCTGCAGATGAAGATGTCCAAGGGAGTCAGATCCAACACAACCTCCAATGCTCTGGTTGGCGTGATGGAAATTGCTCCTGTGATGCAGAGACAGGCTAGTCTTTGTAGACCCCCCAGTCTGTCAATCACAGTCTTCTGTTCCACCTTACGAAACCAGATCACACAGGCATATGTGAAACTGGGCCTGACAAAAGCTGTGTACATCCATAACATCAGTTTTGGATGTAAACCCCAGTTTTTACCAAGCATTCGCCTGCAAATCATAATGCTTTTCTTTGCTCGGTTGATCCTATCATCAATGTGCTTATTCCAGGTGAGTTTCTGGTCTAAATAGATGCCCAGATACTTCACCTCTGAAGCCACATTGATTTCAACATCAAAAAGTCTTCGTATGAAAAAACCTTTCCGTTTCTTTTTGCGTGTAAAAGGTACAAGGTAGGTTTTCTGAGGATTAACCATCAGGTCCCTATCCATGCACCATTGTCCTACATAACTTAGAGCATCCTGCATGAGATGACAAGTTATGTCAAAATCTTTACCAAGGATAAGGATGACAATGCATCAGCATATCCCTGCGTATAATAGCCCCTATCATTTAGATGTTTTATAAGGCTATTTACAACTAGGTTCCAAAGTAATGGTGACAGAACACCTCCTTGAGGACAACCTCTGGTAGTCTTTTTTTCAAATGATTCACCGAAAATGTTCATTTGTATATATCTATCCGAAATTAAGGCCTCAATCCAAGTACACAGGGCCTGATTAATCCCTGCCCCTCTAAGTGCATCGAGGATGGATGGATGGGAAGTATTATCAAAAGCACCCTGGATGTCGAGGAAAGTTGCCAAGGCAATATCCTTTTGATCCAGAGTGGCTTCAATCTTGGAAACTAGCTGATGTAGAGCAGTCTCAGTAGATTTGCCGGGTTGATAGGCAAATTGAAGAGCATGCAAGGGACTATTTCTACCCAAGTAATCTCTAATATGCCGATCAATGATTTTCTCCATAATTTTAAGAAAGAATGAAGAAAGACTGATTGGTCTGTATGACTTGGCCTGATCATAAGTGTCCTTGCCAGGTTTTGGAATGAAAACAATCTTAGTCTTTTACCATGTCTTTGGTATATATCCCAGGGCTAAACTAGTTCTATAAATTCTAGTTAGCACTGGTATGACAACCTTCTCTGCCTTCTGGATCATGATGGGCATAATTCCATCAGGCCCAGGGCATTTTAGAGGTTTAAAGGCAAAGATTGCCCATTTAACAATGTTGTAGTTTATGATATTTTTAGCGATGGTCCATTGATTGCTATTGACTCTTTGCAAAGAGCCAATGCAATGTTCCCCTTCGTTGCTATAAATATCTCTAGCTCCCAGGAAGTGGGTCCTGGTCATAATTTCCATAACCCCTTTTCCGGAAGCAGCAAAATTACCCTCCTCGTCTTTTAGGGTACCAACCAAAATAGGTTCATCCCTTTTAAGGAGTTTCTGGAGTCTAGCTCCTTCAGAAATAGAATCTATCTCGTCACAGAACTTCCTCCAGGAGTTAATTTTGCTTTTTCTAACAAGTTTAAATAAAAATAAATAGTGAGGGCCATTTTATAGTTCTCCCATTCACCATTTTTCTTGGCTTTATAAAAAGTTTTCTAACATTTGCTCTTTCGGCAGCTAGAGAGTCATTCCACCAAGGGCATTGGAGTTTAGCTCTTCTAGTGCGAATGGAGCAATTGTTATGATAAGAATCTAGAATACTTCTCTGCAGAAGATCTGCTGTAACTTCTAGATCGTAGTTGTCTCTAATAGGTTTGTTCCCGAGCTCAATCAACCCAGTCAGTTCTTCTTGGAATTTCTTCCAGTCCGTCCTAACTGGGTCTCTGAATATGCGATCCAGACACACATTAGAGTGAATTTCAAAATGGATGTTTTGATGATCTGAGCCAGAAGATCTGTCATCTACTTTCCAATATTTGATATTTTTACTAATCAGCGTTGTCGCTATAGTAATGTCAATTACTTCAGATCGATTGGAAGTAATAAAAGTTGGTTCGTTGCCCTCCTTTAGAATATCTAACCCATAGTTTAGAATAAATTCCAAAAGGTACTCACCTCTTTTATTTGTGTCCGTACTTCCTCAGACAACATGATGAGCATTACAGTCTAGTCCTAGGACTACCTGTAAGTTGTTATCTCTGCAAAAGTTCATGAGCTTGTGCAGAGAATGGTCTGGTGGAGCCTTCTCTTCATAGGGCAGGTATCCAGAGCCAAAAACAATTTCCCTGTTCCTACCCTCTATGTTGAGTCTAACTTTGACAGCTGTCAGGTCC